>MU864060.1:0-45292 GCA_033296885.1 Triangularia verruculosa | reverse complement strand
TATGCTGCCGTCAAAGTCTTCCTCACTCCCAGTGGACTGCGCCGATAGCTATCAAAGCCCTGTACTTGCAGGCCTCAATAGCACCTATTTCAACACCTTTCCTTCCTGTGGCTCACTATGCCCATCGTGATCCTGTCGCTCCGCTCACCGTGATCCTGTCGCTCTGCTCACCGGGATCACCGTGAGCCTTTCGCTCCACTCCCGATTGGCCCGTAATGATTGGCTAGGAGCGTCCCGCGCTCCGTGCGTTAGTCCTTCATCAACGATTGTGACACTTCGCTCGCTTATAAAACCGCTACTCGCCCCCCTTTACACGCTGCGCGTGTAACCCTAACCCTAGCCCAGGTTACGTAGTAGGTTACGTGACCCGGCTGGCTATAGTGCCCTTCTATGGCAACTGCCTTTCTACGGCTACTAGCTTTAACAGCTCTCTTAATAACCCTCCTAATTTAATTAATTCTTTTAAATTTACTACTTCTTTCAATTCCATTAAATTCACTGCCCACAGGCCTTTAAATAAACGTTTAAATAGGCCTTTAAATAAGCCTTTAAATAGGCTTTATAACTTACTTTATAATTAACTTTAACGTTAACTTTAATATTAGTACCTTACGTTTGACTATATAGTTTTACTTTAATATATACGTTTAATTTAAGCTTTAATATATACGTAGATATATAACTTTATACCTAGCCTAGCTTAATTTAATACCTTAATATATATATTTAATTTAAGCTTTAATATATTTAGCCAGTTTATAATTAATATATAGTTCCCTTATTATAACCTTTATAAATCTATTAATTTAATTAAATCTACTACCTATAGCGATTACTACCTCGCACTGGGCCGGGTACCTACCTTAAGCTAAGCACCCACCTTAGCCTTAATATTAAAGTACTAACACCGGTAGCGGTATTAGTACTAACTTTAATACTACCTTTAGCATTATACTAACTATTATACTATACTAACCACAATACTATAATACCTATTATAGCTCTTATAAGCTCGCCTTACTTATCTGTTTTTAATTATTATATCCGATTACTTTTAACTACTATACCCGACTGCTTATAATTACTATATCCGACGGTTTATAATAATAACGACGATAATAATAACTATATTATAATAACTATAACGACTATAATACTATATTACTTATCATAGTTCTCGTAAGTTCGTTTTACTTATGCTCTCTCTCTCTCTCTCTCTTTCTCTCTTAATTAATTAATGGTTTAACTCGCGCGCCTTTATTTACATCGATGCGCTCGTTATATAAAAGCAACTACTCGCTACGTTTTATACGCTACGCGCGTAATATTAATATCCGGCGCAGAATATTAGTGCCTGGCGTAAGGTACTAATGCCCGGCGCGGTACTTTAATATAATGCTGGTATAAAACGTGTGGCCTATGCGGGGCATATAGCCTATACGAAGCATATAGCCTATATAGGGTATATAGCCTATATAAGGTATATAACTTACGTGGGGCACGTAACTATTACTCAGCGTATAGCCTATGTGGGGCATATAGCTCAGCATGTAGCTCAGCATATAACTTGTAGGGCAGGTGGTCTGTGCGGGCACTTTAGGCTAATGGAAAATAGGTCTTCGATAAAATCTCCTATTAGCTAATTAGTAATTAAGAGCCGTACTGAGTTAAGATAAACCTATTATAGTATAATAAGCGAGAAATCTCCATCTGCTTTTCTTTTCTCTACTTTTTCCTCCTTTTACCTCGGCTCTACCTAAAATAGAGAGTCTTTTACACTTCGACCCTTAAAAGTTTATTAGCTCGATACTTGCCCACTTTCTAACTAATCCATTAAAGTGAAGCTAGAAACTACAGTATTTTAAGGCTCCAAAAGATGTGGAATTTAAGAAAAAATAGTAGATTTGAAGGTTTAAGAGTGGAAAAAGTGCTCCAATTACTCACTTAATACTCCTCTTCCACTTAAATTCTAGCTCACCAATTAGCTAGAAAAAGTGGGGGAAGTTCCGCGCTAACAAACTTTCAGGGGTCGAAGTGTAGCTTCTCTTCTTTCAACCTTATAAGTAAGGCAGAAAAGAAGAGGGAAGCTTTGAAGACCATATCGTTGTGGCTCGTATCGTTGTGTGTAGACCTGACTGTACTAGGGGCACTGGACCAATAAGCGATGGTCAAGTTCTGTCACAGCAGGCAGGCCGCGTCTGCGGTGTTGCCAATTCTTCACGCGTTTTGTTTATGGAGAATAACAAACGGCCACCGAAAGTTGGAGCCAATAATTTACCGTTTGACCCCACACTGGCACTTGGCTCCCAACTCCACTTGACCAACTGCTTTCTCTTCCAACCACCTTGACATCCTCGATTCTACCGCTTTGCTTGTGCACGCGTGAAGAGAGTCATCTTTTGCCATAGTCATGACCAACACTGCCACCGAGGCTGCGGATATGTTTAGCCGGGAAGTCACTCGTCTTCGAGCAGAATATCAGGCGAAGCGACAGATGTCCAATGCCTTCCCTCCTGCGGGGCGGCCCATTCTGGACATGGAGCTTGTGCCTGGCGATAAACCGGCCGTTGGAATCTGGTACGAAGACGGCACGCAACTGGGTCAATACGTTCGCCTCTTTGACATACCAGGAACACTGTCTGGTGATATTCTTCGCCTTGAGCGCCCCTTACCGGCGGTGAATGGTCATTACGAAATCGAAGGAGACCTTATTCGCAGTCTCGACAAATGCCCCAACCATCCCACAGAACCCGAAGACGACTTCGAGCATGTTTCTGACCTCATTTCCAAGCTGCCGCTTATCGATGTTGACTCCTCCAGGCATTTCATCAAGAAAGGGAAATACAGAAGCGAGATTGAGAACCTCTTGAAGTGTCAGGGAGGCTCATGCCCCGGCACCGTTCTCTCTCCACATCTTGTCCGTCTCCTCGGCGCTTCCGCCGATGGACAGCTAGTCTTCGAGAAGCTGTCAACACGCGGACCGGTCCTGGCGCGCTTCTTCTCCCTCGAGACGTACAAGCGCTGGATTCTCCACATTATCGACGCTCTCTCCTGCCTTCACTCCCTCGGCATCGTGCACCGTGATCTCCGGATCGACAACTGTCTCTTCACCCAGGACGGTAGCCGCCTAGTGGTCTGCGACCTCGAGAGCCGTTGGGGCCAGCGCGCCGCCCCGGAGATCGCCTTCGATGGCGGGGTAGAGGACTCGGGATGGACGACCCGGTCCGACATCTACGACATTGGAAATTGCATCAAGTGCATGGTCTACGCCAACGCGCCCATCACGAATCAAGTCGAGTGGCCTGTGCCTGAACCACTCCAAGCTGTCGTTGAGGCTTGCATGCGCAAATCGCCCGACGACCGGCCGACCCTGCTCAAGCTGCGGAAGATGGTGGAGGCAATTTCCATCGACGGTCGTTGACCCAACATTCTATGTATTCTTTCTAAGTTCCAGTATTGCTGCTAAGCTTGGAATCCCGAGGGAGTTACGAGTAACCGACGGCTCACCGCAGATAAGAGGTTCCGTCACTGCCTTGCTTCTGGGAATGTAAGTGTAGGTAGTTTACCGTCAATCCTGCAGCATGAAGAAATGCCCACGCAGTCATGGTAGTAGTCTTATTGTGCACGTAGATTTGCCGGTATCGCTAAATCGAAAGGATTGCCTCATAAGTTCAGACGGTTAAGGCTAAGGCCTTGAGGGAGGTCGTCACAGCTTTACGCAATGTGCTCAGGTGATTCTGGTACCGGGGATGATGTAGCCTTCGGTTGTAATATGTACCTAGGTATGTATGCGCTTCCGTGGTATTGCCCAAAAAAAAAAGAGAAAAAAGAAGGTGCCAAAGACGCCAAAACGCGCGTCACCCTTGGCATCATCGATATCATTCTCCCCAACACGTTTAATCAAGTTTCCTCACAAAAGTGCATAACTCTGCGCACCAGCCCTTGAACTGGCATAGCTTTTCTCTTAGGATGCAATAAGAGCCGTAATGAATGACAGTACGCCAGCTAGAACCAATGAAGCGACTGTACGGGCTTTTGACATGTGTGCTCTGACCGCCAATGACTTGCCTTCGCATGATAATAGTAGCCCTATTGGCGCAGCGGTTTCACAGCCGGGCAGAGCGTGGGCTAATCTCCTCTATGCCCTTGACAATATCAAATCGGCCGGGAGCTTTGCCTCCTTCTGCGCCCTGCGGAGTATGACTCTAGGTCTTGTCGTCACGAACGCTTATAACGGTCCCAAAGAGTGTAGGTATTGCAGCTATCTAGTGACGACTACTACGAGTACTCTAATCTTAGAGAAGAAGAGAGGAAAAGAAAAGAAACATTCCCGGGGCGCTATTCCTATAACCAGAGGAAGACTACGTTCCAAGATGCGATAGCTGCGTTGTGCGTCATGGAGCATCATAGCGACGGGTCTGTCCTAACCGAGGGTCTCGGAGGTCGTCAAAGGGGCTGGGCCCGTTAAGTACAATACCTACTTGCCGCAGCCAATTTTAACTTACATCTAGAGGTTCTCCACTTTCTAGCACCATGCTTGGCTCTGGCATGGAACTTTAGCCGGATGATGAATATGCTTCTCCGTAGTCGGCCGGCGGCTCAGCCCGCTTAGCTTGGCCCAGTCACTGCTCAGGTACCTAGTGTTCAGGTCCAAGGACGGAAATGGAATTTCGTGTGATTTATATTCATCGCCGACTTATGGGGTAGTTAGGAAAATTGCCCTGCCGCAGTTGATGATACAACACAACGTCGTCAACCATTGGTTGGTCCGAATACTTCGACTTTTATATTGCTTTCCCTTTAAGATAGTATATTGTTATTGTACGATTCCTTTTGCTCCTGATTGAGAAAACCTCGCTACGTGTAAGACAAAGCCTGTTGATACAGGTACCATTCTGCGATGGGAATCCCCGGATGTAAGACTATAGGTACTGCGAGTCGTAAAGTCGGTTCTATCACGAGGCAGAGGTGGAACCAAAATCAGAGAGGGGAAAAGAGTGTATTGATGTGCGTTGTTTCTTCCAAAACCGTTCAAGCCCAGGAATTGCCACACAAAGCCACTCATTCTAAACTCCACTCTCCATCCCCACAGTACCTAAGGTAAATAGATAGTGTTGATTACCTTAGTGAAGTCAGTGTCATGAAAATAGGGAAAGGAAACATGTCTTTAATTGAACCCAAAAGGGTCTTGATAACTATCACCACCGTTTGGCTTAGTGGCATGCTTGCCTGCAACGAGACATGTTTTCTACCATTCCCTTACCAATATTGCTAATAAACCTGCGCCACGTTTGACCCGACCATTTTAAATCATCATACTTCATCTCCACTGCGTTATGTTGAAGTCTTGGTAGAAACTTCTAGAGCTGAATCATTCCTAGGTACGGTATTCTTCTTTTGTGGAAATGTGGGTCAGGTCTGGGTCCGGGAGCTCTCTAGAGCCCCGGGGCCCACACCACCGAAACTGGTATCGCCTCTCAGAACTTACGATGGCAAAGGTGTGGGTTTCAAGTCAGGATATGGATTCTTGGGTTCGTTTGAGCATATCTCTGGCTTCGGCCTTTGGCCTTGCTCAATTGTATATATATATTAGCTTTCCTACGCTCGTTTGAACAGTGTTTTTTTTTATTGAATAGATCAATCAATACGTCAAATGCAACTGTTGGGTTCCTTGAACTTTCACATCTTTCCAGCAAATAACCAGCTGGCCACGAGGACACGCTGCTGGATACCTTACCTGAGCACGCTTGCAAGTGTTACGAGCTAGACCGCTTAGACAAAATGCTATTGAACCGACCAACCATTAATGAGTTAACGCTGTCGCTTTACTCTGGAGAGAAGGCATCGAAAAACCACTCCGTTGAGCAGAGAACAGTATGGCCCACATAAACTGGCCGAGTCACACAAAGCCCACCAAGTCAATAGTGCATGTTGGTCATAAATTTGTCATAAATTCGTCGCTGGGGTGACGTCTCTATGTTACTGATGGAATACAAATGACTGTGGCTGTGACATAACATGATCCTTGTTACCAATGAATGTCTCCACCCTATCCCAAACAAGAAAAACCGCTAGGAAATTGCAACTTGTTCATTAAAGCTTCGGCCCATCTTAGATAGGAGTGGGAGCAGGCTCATCCTCGACGTCGGTGTCAGTGGGCTCGGCGCCGGCAGCTGTGGACACAGGGGTAGGCCCTTCCTCCTCTTCATCCTCCGCGGGAAGGGTGGAAGTGGGGGTGGGGATGTCGGTTAGGACGACGGTGGGCTCCTCCTCATCCTCATCTTCAGCAGGGAGGGTTGGGGTCGGGGTGGGTGTCGCAACAACCGAAGTGGCGGTTGGGAGAACAGTAGCATGGTACAAGTTCAACCGGTCAACACCGCCGCACAGCTGTGTCGAAGCGCCTGAGCACCTGTGGGTGCAGTCGCTCTCAGGTGCAATCTCTCCGCGAAGGAGGTTGCCACAGAAGCACTCCCGACCAAACTCGACACCGAAGAAGTTGTATTCCTCGCAGATAGCGGCGCATGCTTCGACGGTCATGTTATCGCTACGCTCCACGACGTCGCCAAGGGCGCGGTCGCCAACTCTATCGGTCCAGCAAGCTTGGTAGTTGAACTTGCCGACGCTGAGGGGGCTTTCCGGGTCCGGGAGACACTGGGTATTCGAGAAAACGTTCAACCTGTTGGCGTCACCGCAGGCTTGGCTGTAGTTGCCGGCACAACGCATCGCGCACTCCGCTTGGGGAACCTCCACGGCAGTTGGCTCCAGTACATCTCCACAATAGCATTCTTCCCTGAAGGAGACGCCAAAGTGATCGTAACCAGAGCAGGAAGCAGCACACTTCTCCAGGGTCATGGCTGAATCGTACGTGGTCTTGCCCCTGAGTGAGCGCTGGCCAACGGCATCGGTAAAACAGCCGGCATATTCGAAGTCACCGACGTTTTCAGGAGAAGACAGAGGGGATCCCCAAACATTGATCCGGCCACCAGCACCGCAGAGTTGAGAATCGTTTCCGGAACAAGGGAAGGAGCATTCAGTTGCGGGAGCTGGGTTCTTGGGTCTGGAGTTTCCACACCAGCACTACCAATACACATGGCAGTTAGTGTGTGGCTCGGATATGATAGGTACTGTGACGTAAGAAACGACGAAGCTTACCTCTCTGCCATACTCGAGACCAAAGTAAGAATAGTTGGAACAATGGGCCGCACACTTTTCAGCCGTCATATCGCTGGCTCCGAGAAGGTTGTCCGGCAGCACACGCGGGACTTCATCAACAAAGCAGCCAAGGTAAGGAGTGCTGAGAGTGGCAGGGGCCCGGGGAACATAGAGGCCATTGGTGTACAGGTCGACACGGTTGCCAGCACCGCACTTCTGTGCTGGGTTTCCGGCACAGGGCATGGAGCACTGAATATCGCTGACAGGCTGGGCCGTGTAGGAATCTCCACAATAGCACTCCCGGGCGTACTCAAGAGCGAAGTACTTGTGTCTGAAGCAGAAGGACGCACAGCTCTCCACCGTCATGGCATCACTGGCGTAGGTGGCGGTTGATAGCAGACGCTGTCCATCAACGTTGCTGATGAAGCATCCATTGCGAATGGAGGAAGTAGTCTGACGGTTGAAGACATGGCCATAAGGAACGGCCCGAGAGAGGGCAATGAGGCAAAAGAGAGACGCAGCCCGCAGGCCGGAAGATGAGTGAGTGGAAGGCATTGCCGGACTGGGTACTGCAGAGGAAACAACAGACAATGCGGTGTGGTGGTGAAGGCGGCGCTGAAGGTCCGAGATCATGGATAACAGCAGGCAAGGAGCGCTGTCAATTTATCTCTGTTGACCTTCCACCCCCATCCAAACTCCGTCCCTCTTGGGGACTTTGCTGACAAGCTGCAGGAAGGAAATTGGAGTTCGATAGTGTCAACATACAAGGTCAGGGGTCTGGGTGCGCCACCTCGCATGTCTTGGGACTTGTGGGGTCAGCGCCGCACACGTCTGTGGAATGCAGCGCAAAAACGGTCAATAATGCAATCGCCATAATTTCCATACTTACTGTGGCGCTTCATGCTAAAACTATTGAGGAAATTCGATGGCAGTTCTGCCGCAAAACGCGAGCTGCTGTTGGCTGGTCTCGGACGACGTCGTCCTTAACGGGGATAGACGGGACATGGAGTCCTTAACGGGGATAGACGACAGGGAGCTGTGGATTCAGCTGGTGTCAAGAGACCAGCCCTGCCCAAATTCGGGACGGGCGGACGAACTGAACCGGGACTCTGCAAAGATCGTAAGACAGAACATTCCCGACAGTCGGTTTTTCTTCATGTGTTGTGTTTTGCTGGAATGTTGGCGCTCAGTTGGGGCTGAATCGAAATCTCTCTCGTTCAAGGGATGTCATTCTCTCTGGTGGTGATTTCTAAAAGAACTGAGAGAGAAAGGCAGCTTTGCCAGAAAGTAAACATCACCAACAAAACACAGGCTGCTGAAACGCGCCTGTCACTGTCAAAGCTCCTCAAAAACGTGGAAGCGAAACAAGCTTTTCTCTTCGGACGAGCGTGCTTCCCCACAAAAACTGCGATTGGCTACAGGACGCTAGCTAGTGGGTCTTGCATACACGATGCCGCCCACAATTGGCGGGACCCACTCCCTCGAGAAACCCAGCTCCACTTTCCACTGCATCGAGGACTGGTCTTGATGCTACCATGATCCAGCGGGCTCACCTGACATTTTCTACTAGTGTCTCGGCCTTTGGTTTTCTTTTGGTCTTCTGGATCTTCTATATTTGCTCGCCACATTCCTTGGGGGCCCCAGATGAGTCTGATGTCTCAAATCAACATCACCGAAGAATGGTTCACTTGTGAACTACCTACGGCTCGGGGATAAGCTCTCGGCCTTCTGCTGTTCCAGGCCCTCATTCAATGTCTCAAAACTCGCACCGAGCCAGAAGATCCACACCAGGTATCATCAACGCACCACATCTACAGCCTTATTAGCGATAAATGCGTACATGAGCTATCGGAGGGAGGATGTCCTATGATCTTCAGAGAGATCGGGTGATAGCTTCACAGTCGCCTGATCTGGCCACTAGCTCTTCGCGCTCATAGGCTCATTTTTTTCCAACGCATTGTCCTAGGAATGAAAGGGCGATAATCTTCAAGTTTCGATTCACGACTATATGGACTGCGCAAAATCTGGCCCACAACAGGAGGAGGAGAATGTAAGCACAGAGTTAAACACTAAGAGGTTCAATAAATTGCAGAGTAGTGTAGTGGTTTAAGTGTTCCGTAGTTGATTCTCAGCATCTAAGCCACGAGAAATCAGCCTGCAATATTGGGGCCAATAGTTCCCAGGACTGAGTCCATATTGTACCCTTTTATGGATCAGTTTCCAGGTTGTTGACCGTCCGAGAAGGCTAACAACAGACTACTTTATCGAGCACAGTATCCTATACAGCGTATAGCAGCAACACTCCTGCAGCAAAAGTCAAGTGTCTACCTTATACTAGGGACCAGTGTCAACTGGTGTCTGCTTAGCTGATTCCCGCACAGCGTCCATATGCCTAAGTACAATATAGGTTGGTAGACCAAAGTAGCAATACTAGTACTGCCTGAATATATGCCTGGTAATTACTTGGGTTTTCTCCTATTCTGAATTCCAGAATCTTCTCTTTACCGTTTTATATACTGCCTGGTTCGAGTCTCACAACCCATTCTTTCTTTTTTCTTTTACTTTTTTGCGCCTTCCAGTTTGAAAGCCAGAGCACACTGCCTTGAAAGGCTCCACTTCCACCCAGCTCCTTCCCAGACAGAGAGCACAGTACATAAACATGCTTTTCGGAGTTTATATTCAACGAAAAGGCCTTATGGCGCAGTGGTCTTGAGTATTCTCCAGTTAATCCCTAGTACCTAGGTTATAAGAAGTTACCCGCAGTATCATTACCGCCTTGGTTCAATTCCACAAGCTACATTTCTTTTTCTGCTTTTGAGCTACAAACACCAATCTGATTTCCTTCTCAACATCTACTGTGGCGTCTTGTTATTTCATTTTTGAACAGAAACCTTCCCATAATTTACACAGTAATAAATAAACTGACGATACCTTATCTATCTCGAGCGATCAGATATGCTGCAGCCTTGGTTTGATGACTTGCGGTGTTGATTTTTCGTTTGCTAAGTTTAATAAGTTACCTAGTTCAGAACATTGTGCCTGCACCGAGAAAGCGACTTTTAGGATCATCATTGTGAGGTATGTTGGTGGGACCTTCAGTTATGGGAGCAATCAGATAGGCTTAACTGCTACGCCCCTGAAACTATCTACCTAGGTACCTTAGGTTCGAGACCTACCGGCGCCGACCAGTGGGGATCTGGGGGATAGTTCCGTGGCCATCAAGACCTCATATAACTGGGTACCTGCGTCAACCATTGATAACCGGGGGTTGAATTGCAAAGAAAGAATGTGTAATATCAGTCCCGATGCTAGTTACCAACAAAGGCGCGAAGCGTTGCACCCGACGTTATGCTGTTTTGTTAGCTCCAACCCATGATCGACCTTAGGAACAGGAAAGACATGTGAACATCATTACGCGTAACCGCCAGTTCGCTTAGATCAGCTAGCAGATCCGAGAGAAAGATCCGGCCCGAAGAAATCGATGTAGGACTGCGGCAACCGAACTATTTGAGCGATTCAGGAGAGGCTCATTGATCCAAGCCTGGCAGCCTGAACTTGGCATCTCTCCGCATGCTATCTGAACTCCAGGCATCAAAGGCGGGCAGTTACTTTACAGATATAGTACGGAGTGTCGGAGCTGTAGAATTTTGTCCAACTCACACGAGGTCTTATCAATCCCCAACTTCGAAGGACCTGGTCTCATTAAGATACCCGCCATAGGTGGCATGTTGCTCCTCGATAGCATACAACTTCTTCAGCGACCGACCTGATGGCTGCACGACAACTACCAACGGCAGCAACACAGATGTACAGCCGCTACGCCGTCAGCCCTGCCAAGCTGTCAGCACTGAGCAATGCCTCTTTCTGGAAAGCGAGATACCAGCTAGCTGTCAACGCTCCACCGGACTCTCTAAATGTGAGGGCTGACTCCCTTTACTCGGAGCTGTCTCATCCGGGTTATACGAGGCATATACCCCCAAACCTTTCTCGTCCCAATCCGAGGGGTCGGGGTTTCGAGGCTTCGCCGTGTGATGCCACATCGAATTGCGAACAATAAACAAAACCCCAGGACGGCGGTGCGTTGCGTGTCGATTCTTCTTAACGACGCCTCCAGACCGTACTAGGGGCGCAGGCTAGGCCGCTCATCAACAGATGGACCCTCGCATTCGTTTCCTAGCTGCCTGCTCGCCATGTGCTGATTTCTGCAGCCGTCATATGGCGCTTGTACAGCATCTTTTAGATTGTCTATCTCGGTTTGAACACGAGACGAGATAGGTTGCTTCCGGCGTCATATACACATCAGAGGCTTCATGGACGAGATGGGGCGGAAGGGAAGCGATGTAATGTTACATGTCTTCCTCCAAATCCGCCTAACCCGCTGCGCCGTTGTCTCTCACTTCAGCTGTATATAGAGTGCGTAGAAGGGTACTGGAGTGTTAGGTATTTTCCCTCAAATGCATGCTGATCCACACCCGGATGATTGGATGCTCCCCGGAGTTCGCAGCTGGCTTGGAGGTGTCCTATTGTGGCGCTTCGAGGATGGTAATCAGTAGTCGCCCAGAGAGGCCTCATCACTACCACCTTCTATATGCACCTGGAAGAACCAAGCATGTATGTACATGCCATCGGCTCGGGCCTGATGCACAGGGACTGGGACATCTCTAGACGGGCCCCATGCTTCAAGATGGTTGGTAAGGCTTACCATACACAGAAGTTCAGCAGTCTCGTTATTGCAGTTGCAGTTGCAGTGTATGTATATGAGTTGTGGCGTCACTCAATTAATAGCCACATGTCGACGTTCCTTTGCGGGGATTGAATCCTTACCAGAAAGGGATTATCCCCCTTCTTACCTTCCTAGAGAGCTAGTTTCGCTTTGACATATCTCTTCGCTGCGACGGATCAGGGTGGGCGGCTGCTTTGAGCTGCAGCAAGGACATTCCAGGTTGAGCAAACCGACTCGCCAGTACATCTCCCCACTAAACAAGCGTGTCAATAGTTTGAGCCACACCCGTCGTTGACGAAAAGTGTAGGCGACGGAGGCCAGACCTCGTCGGAAGTAGAGATAAAAACACCACACACCCCAAGATAAAAATATATGGCCACAGGCGCAGACGTTTGATGCCGCGTGATCTCCGTTGACGGGCACAAACAGCATCCAAATTTCAGCCCGGAAAGCGGCACCATTGTCGGCAAACAATGACACGAGTTGGAGTAGGTTACATCAACCTTTTTTCTCTGGAGAAATGAATCTTGCCAAGAGGCGGTTTGGCTGTTAGCGAGGAAAGAAATCAATTTAGCCTGAGCCGTGTCGTTGTTCACGTTCCCGCCTTTTTAGCCTGTCCACAGCTTCCAATTTTGGCATCGACGCAGTCGCAATTACTTACTCGGGGTGCGCAAGCGGGCTCTGGCCGATAAGACGAATAGACGGGGCTGCATCGCCGACTGGCTTTGCGAACCAGAAGAATAGGATGTCGGGAAACAGACCCACGACGACGACGGCTTGGCTCTGTCTTGGCTGCTTTGCGTCCCACGCCCGTCTTTTTGATGTTGGAGGGCAGGTCGTCATCATGGTCGGTCTCGTCCCAAGGGCTCGGTGCTCGCTCGGGAGGATCTGGTGATCGTGATGGTGGGCGGGCGTCGGCGGGCTGGCAGTGGGCTGGATCTGGAGAGCGGGACTGGGGAACAGAAGTTGACTCCGACATTCTCTCCTATAGCTGCTGTTGTACAAACCTACATAAAGTCGCCCGCCTCTCGCTACGCCAACCACCGATTAGCCTTTTCTGCCGAGAACTGATCCCGCCATTCTTTTCTTATGATCCCCTGCAAGAACCTTGATGGGCCACGGGTATGGACATGGCGAGGGAATAAGTGAGGAACAGCGGACTGTCAGCCAGTCCTCAAATCTGAGGTCATGTCGTATGGAATGAGCGCATTGCATGTCGGTCGGGAGAGTCGGGATGCCATGGAAGGGGTAGTCGTGTATTGGATGGTCCGTGGACCGGACGAGGAAGCTGTTGCTGCATCTTCTCGAAATTGAAAGTGTGGGAACCGCTTTATTAGAACGTGCTCACCTGGACAGGAAACGGCTGCCTGACATTTGCAGTCGACGTTGCGCCCCCGTCCAGCATCGGCAGGCACGTCTCCCCGGCTATTCTGCCCGAGCACTACCCAGCGCTCCTCTTAGCACACCCCTCAGAAGCTCGCACCATACACGGCGCGGCAATCAATCTGATCAATCACAGCCCATCGTTAACTGCGCAGGTTTCGGCCTGGCAAGGAAAAGCGACGGGGAACAACACGGTCCTTTATTGCAAACCCACCTCTTCATCTTGTTACCATCTAAACTTGAAGCAGCCGAGTGAATAACGCCGTCTACATGTTTCGTCTGCCAACAACACCCGAGTCCGATTACGTCTCCCACATAACCGGCACTCCCCCGGGCTCGGGATCTGGTTGCGTTTTATTCCACGATACAGAGACGATGCCAAGTCCACCACCTTGTCGCTAGTAGTAGTCTGCCCACTCCCCGCCGTCATACCTCCTCCCCTGTCCCACATACACCAGCGGGAGGGGCACAACATTTTATCTGCGACTTTTTTGACCCGTCTTCCTACGGCTTGGCTATGCTTTTGAGCTTACATACATTTCCCGGCTTGCGCCAACACCTCCGCCCCCTTTTCTTACTCGCTACGAGTCTGTTATTGCATCTGCACGTGTATACCCCCCTTTCTCCCCACTCAATACAGTCTCGATGCCGCTTTCACTCGCCTCCATTTACACCAGGCCCTTCCCGCGACAGCTACGTACCTGCTGCTTTTCATCGGCCAAGGCCGGGTCAAATCCAATCAATTGATTACAAGTCAATCTAGGTGAATTGACGTCAATTCCGCTAGTTTGCCTGTGCGGCCAGCCCCGATATCACAACCTGACAGCAAGCAGCAGGGTCAGAGAGTTACAGAGCGCCACAGTCGACCCCGGGGCCGCTCCAGTGGTGGTACGCTGCGCACCTGGTTCTGGCCGCCGCCTTTGACGGCGGGTGCGACACTGTCAACACAACTGCCGCGCCTGTCTGGAGGGGTGTCTGGTACTGTCTGGAGTGTACATCCAGGACAGCGGTTGCCGTCCGTGGAGAACGTGGAGAAGGAGAAGGCCCTTTCTCCCGCGGCGTTGTGTCTTGTGCAACTCTACACTGCCTTCCCCCCTCGTCCGTGTTCCCCACGCGCTCCTCATCCCCTAAAAGGCCGAGACACATCCCTCTGCCTTTCCTCTCTGGGATCCCGCTAGTCTGGTCCGGTTCCACGATGCAGTGATGCAGCCTATGCACCCCGCGAGCCAGCCACGTTGCGCCTGCTCCCATGTCGGATCTTCAACATCGAGCGATGCACCATGACGGACTCTACTCGACGGCAGCTATCCACGCCGGCCACCATCAACACCAGCATACCCATGCAATGCATCTTTCTCACCCGACGGCGACGATGATGGACCACTGTGCGACGACTTGTCCGTAAGTAACTGCCTGTCACTGTCCCTCCCCAGTCGAAACGCTGCACATCAACTTACACTGATCATCTAGATATGAGGACAAAGTCATCCAAAATGGCGCAGCGGCACGTATGATCCTCATGTTCATTCGGGAACTTGTTGAACATTCCTCTCATCAACAGCGACAAACTTATGCGTGTCCGATGACGAGGTGTCACAGGCCCTTCGCCGGAGCCCTACAGCTCATCCAGCATCTTCTTTCCTGCCCGGAGGTTTCGACTGGCGAGTTCACCTGCGACAAGTGTAACCATTGGCACACCTTTCCCGCGAACGATAAGGAATGGGAACAATGGGCTGCCATGAAGGCACAACAAACACTTGGCAATGAGCAGGGACACGTCCGGAGGAAGCGCAGCTTGGGTTCGAAGATCAAGGGATTTGCTACTCTGACCAAGAAAGACTCGCGCAAGCAGCATCCACCCCCTGATTCTCATTTTAAGACAGAGTATTCGATGGACAGTCGACCGAGTACCGCAGCATCATCCACCCCGAGTACCACATTCACAAGTAGATGCTCCCAGCATCATGTTGGATATCCAGGCCATGGTCATGGGAACAGTACGACCTTTGTTGATCTCCAGAAACCTCCTCTACTACCGGCAGGCGTTCCAGCTATTGATGGTAATGGTTTGTTCTGGCCAGGTTTCAGCGCTGATCAACTTGGGAACATCTCATCTAGTGTTTCATCCATCGCACCATCGTCCGCATTGGATACCAATTCTTCCAAGGGGATATCGCAAAACACCTCACAGACCACTCTGTTCACTCCCAGCTTAAATGGGTTCCCGCCCTCTGTAGCATCGTCTCAACCACCTACAACTATGGCGCAACAGCAGCAGTACATGTTTTCCACACACCCACCCTTCAATGGAGGAACATCCCCACTATCGGCCCAGCCACCACCCTCCGCGATGGTGTTGGACGAACCGATGACCCTGAGCCGAGCAGACCTTACACCAACTGAACTGCGCTCGCCTGTCTCGACGGAAAGCTTGAACCACGGCTGGTGGGGAAGCAAGCTCGGAATAGAAACATCTCGGCCTGTACCTGCCACCACAGGGCCGGGTACCTGCTTTCAGATGCAGTCACCGATTGGCGCCATTGACGGGATGATGACTAGGGACGTGTCAAGCGGTCTCACAACGCCCACGTCGCCCTGTCGACATGCCTCACCGTTCTTCCCAATCCCACCTTCGACTGCCCATCCCATTTCTCGAACACTGAGCCATGAATCGATGCAAGCAGGCATGACACCAGTTTACAATTCACCAGGAACCAATGCTAGTCATGTCGATTCCTTGTCGCCACGAACAACCGAGCACGATCCCCACGCCTTGCCTCTTCACCAACGAAGTCCTTTTGAGTCAGCACCGGAGGATCTCATTTGTGACGAATGTCAATGGAAGCCTCGAGGTGTGAGGGAAAATCTGAAGGGATATTTGCGCAAGCACAAGAACACGCACAAGGGTTTGCGGTTGTCGTGCGATGTGGTGGGCTGCACGAAGACATTCAGTCGGTTGGACAACCTCAAGAAACACAAGAAGGACAAACATGGAATTGAAGACCTGGCTACTGGGACAACAGGTGCGCAGCCACCTTCGAAGCCGGTGGCGGAAGATTTTCACGCCCAGCATCAGCATGTGGAGAACGAGGCAGATCAGAAGAGACCAGGGACGGTGGACTCGGAGATACGGGATATGTCGGGTGACTACTCAATGCTCTGGCCGGCATTACATTTTTGATCGCCGGTATTGCGGCCAAAAACTGTATATTCTGGATTGGATATCCGCCTTATACGCTCATCAGCGTTTTCCTTTTCCTTTTCCCTAATTGCTTTGTCGTTTGGATACGCGAGGGTGGAATAACGATACCCCATCCTCTTACTGGATGGGGTTGGAATGGACTGGGATTGGACAGCAAAACGCATTTTCCTTTTCATCTCTTGATTGTCAGCTTACATATATGTACTCTTGCAGATACCCAACAGTCTTTGCAGGGAATGGGGTTTCATCCTTGACCTCAAAGCACTACTTACCCTACTCTTCTCTTTCATTAGTTAGTGTCCTCGCTCATCATAATGGGCTCCTCGGGCATTTGATAGATGCCATTGTCAATGATTGATTTTGAGGCATATATTTCATCATGAACAACGATGTGTTTAGGCCAACTAATGATTGACGCTGTTGTATTGTAATAGCTTCCGCTGCGGCAGGGAGACTGCAAGGGAAAGGCTGTAACACTACGTTGGGGGTGTCTGGCATTTGGGCGCAGTGGCGCTGCTGGTCCGCCTTGGTATATTGGAGCCAAACCAAATGCCGTGATGCCCGTATATATACTGCACTGCATGTCTATGTGAAGAACTCGAGTCATGTATAACCACAGATAACATACTGAGAAACGACAGTAAGAAGGACAGAGAGGACAGCGGTAGTCCAGATCCGGTGTTTTCGGGCGATATAACCAACCAATATCAAAGAAGAGCCCCCGTTACTTGGTTGTGAACCAACTATCAGCGTCTCAATGTCCTCGGCTTCTGTATCGGTAGCCGCATCCAACGCCCTGATGCCTCCCGTATTTTTCAGATTGCGTAAAAACTGGTGCTATTTCTCGATATAGTCCGCATGTCGGGAGAGCGCTCCAATGGTAGGTTCTACCTTTGGCGTTTCCTCAATGCCATCTATAAGCTCCAAAAGAAGTGCTTCTTGCTGCCCCGAACATCGACGAACCGGTATACACATCGAAATAACAGGAAAAAGTATGCAATCGGATCGTGTCACGAAGCTGATCCTTGCCGCAGAGGAGAGGGGGAAAAAGCTGGGATCGTCGAAAAAGTTAAAACTGGAGGACCTCAGCCCGCTTTACCAAGACTTGACGTGCACCAAATCCAGGGCGAAGAGAGCAGAGGTCGAAGGCCAAATTATCGTTGCGTTGGCGGTGGCCATGGTGATGTTAATCGTGCGTGCCCGCTCTTTTGTTGACAATCTGATTTTCGGTTGAATCGGATGAAAATAGGTAGCTGGGCGGCAGGCCCACATCCATAGAGGACTGCCTCCTCTCCGGTCCGGCTGGGTGAAACGGACCAACAGGCTTCGGTGGCAGGCTTGGATGCCTCGGAGGCAAGTTCCTAGGAGGAACTGGGGGGTCGGCGGGCGGGACGGAGGGATCGGGTGCAGACGGTGTGCCTGTGGAGACTGGGGGTCTGCGAGCGGGCGTATCTGGGGGAAGGGGTCGAGGCTGGGGGTCTTCGAGTGGGCGTATCTAGGGGAAGGAGTCGAGGCTGGGACGATTCGAATGATAAGTTCGGGTGGGGGTTGAGTGAGACCTAAGATAGAAACCAGATGAGATCGGGTTGATAAAGCAGCGAAAATTAAAGAAAAGAAAATGCTTGGATGATCGAAGCGGTACTTAAGATCTAAGTGGTACTTGAGATCTTGGAACGACCGATGAAGAGATTTTGTACAGATTGAGGAAGTCGAGGAGGGCTTTTGAAGGGTGGCGGTGTCAAGCTCTCTTGACAAAAACGAGATTTATAGGGGTTCTTGTTGCCAACTGGCTCTGAACAAAACATAAAAAAGTAAGTTGGGCGGGGTGATAGGGTTGGTAAATTGATAAAGAAGATACAAGTCAATGTAGGGAAGGAGTGATGGAAGGCTAATATATAACCCAGCGTTAACTTGGGGTCTCGATGGGAACATCTCATACTCGAATATTGCTACATCAAGGGGTCAAAGAAAAGAAATATACTTCTTTATGTGGGAGTAACGACAGAATAAATCCTATTTGGGTCGGACTTCATGGTGCTTGGGCTTCTCCCTACCTTGTGTACAAAAGGTGAGGGCCAAATCCAGCGGATCAAAAAAAAGATGATCTGTGGGCTCGAGCCTAGGCAGTACCGGCGCCAATACTGCAGGTAATTTCATGCTGACATACCTAGGTTCTATGGGTTAACTGGGACGAATGCTCAACACCACTGGGCCACCAGGTGATTTGTTGAAAATAGGTAGGTAAGCTCCACAACACATATTTAAAAGCTCACTGTGATCTCACTACTCGTCTTGCTCTTCTTATACCTGAGTTGCATTGGTATGCCCACATAAATTCAAACCTCGCCCTCCTCCTCCTCTCCATCTCCCCCTGCCTCGCTCAGGAACCCAACAAAGCTACCTACCTATTCTCTCCTGCGATGACGTCTCTTGCCCCGTCGAAAGCCAAACTGCATTGAACCGTCCAAGGCAAGGCAGTTCCCCTCATCCTCCTGCGCCGTATTCTTCCCAAAGTTCAACCCCTCCAGCCCACGGTTTGACTCTGACCATCCTGACAACGATACCTAGCCAAGGCACATGCGCTCAAATCCTGTCTCAGGAATGTGTGAACACCACCCTACAGAAGGCCACCGACTCCATTCTGCGAAGTCTTCCACGAAAATCTTGACCGTCCCAGTGGGAACGCCGCCCCCGAAGCCTGCCGCGATGCCGTTGAGGGACAAGGCATAACCAAGGAAGCTACCTTCTAGTTACACAGGTTCGCAAGAAAGTCTTCTCCATGAACCAATGTTATCAGCACGTATCTTAGAGTTTCGAGGTAGGTGTTTCCCGTGGTAACGGCATTGGAAACGGAACATGTCGAAAGCTATCCGACTAATTACATGCAGGAGAGGATCCCGGTATCCCGGATCCAATGTCTCACAGCGATCAATCAGTTTGTTTGCCTCTACTTATTTTATTCCTCCAAGTCACCAGCAAATAAAGATAGGAGTGATACGACCATAGAAGAGAGACAGCTCGCCTGAAAATATGAATATACCTGAGTCGAGACTGGAATACCTCTGGACCAAGGCATATCAAGCTCAGCCGGAGCCTGGTCCCATCTCAAGCTCACACGAAGCTAAAAACAAGAGGATCAATTGCCGGTGCTTGGAACCTGAATGCCCAGTGCCTGAAGAAACTTGGGCTCATCCACAAAGGCCTGAACAGCATCGACTGGACTGGGCTCACCCTTGACGAGACGGCGGACATTGTGCGCCGATATGATCAAGTCAGAAAAATGAGGGTCGAGACCGGTCCCCGCAAGCGTTGACTGTGAGACAAACTTGCGGACATCTTCGTGTGTATCACGTAGGAAGGTGATCCGAGCCCGGTCCGAGGTCCAGTTCCTCTCGCCCATGTAGTTCTGGATGTGCATGTCACACTTGGTTCGCACCACAACAGCCGGCTGTTTTAGGACCTGGCAGACTTCGAGAAGACGAACATCGGACTAGTTTTGCCTTATCAGCAGCTGCTCCCCGAAGCGATTGCCTGCCAACGACAATGGCGGAACCTTACCTCGGTCAAGCTGGATTCATGGGCGAGCACGACCATATCATAAGCAAAGAGCTTCTGCGCCCGGTAGTACCCAAAGGTCGTCACATTTGGTGTGCCCGCCCCGGGGGTGTCATACCAGACGTGGTCCGCATGGATAGGGTCAAGGTACTTGTGACGGTTCATGGTGGTCTCTGCCGCTCCAGTAGGCGCATAGTCGCTGTCGCCGAACACGCTATTGCGGAGTGCATTGATTAGAGATGACTTGCCAGCGTTCAGGTTACCCGTCACGGCGATATTGTTCTTGTCTGGATCGTAGCCGATGTGTTGACGAACTGCAGCGATTTCTTCCTCTGAGATCTCAGGAACAGATGGGTCCATGCCACTGCGTAGCTCAGCATCAACAGGATGTTGCAATCGACAAGAATCTGGGAAGACAATTTGATGAACTTACAGGTCTCGCATAAGCTGCTCGAGAGCCTCCCGCTGGCGCCTCTCTTCCTCGGCGCGTTGCTCAGCTTCTCGCCTCGCCTCGGCTTCCTCTCTTCTCCTCTCTTCTGCCTCTCTTCTCTGCCTCTCTGCCTCTTCTCGTGCTGCGGTTTCCACACGTCTCTGCTCTTCCGCCCTCTCCCTTGCAGCGGTCTCAGCAGCCAGCTTGGCGCGTTCAATCTCTATCATGGTCTCCGTGTAGCGGGCTTGGTTCTGACTTTCGAGAATGTCACCAACCAGTTTAATGGCCCCGAATACGATGAGACCCGCCATGATGAAAGGAAGTTCTATAGCATTGAAGAACGAGAGATTCCCGTTGTAGTGAGCTCCAGTAAGGTAGGCAGAGCCAAGCCTCGGCGTAGCAAGCGGACAATCTGAAGCAGGTTAATATGGCATCAGTCCACAGAGGGGCTCAGACCTTACAAGACGCTTCAAACAAGACAAGTTTGATGGCCCGGTGGCAGGCTTAAATGTCTCACAGAAAATGTCGGCTTTCAACTGTAAAGTCTCCGGTCTTACAAAGCGAGAATATTGCCAGATTGCGCCCCTTAAATGTCCAAAGTTGGGTTGGATTGCTGGCCAGCCTGTTGCAACCCGACAGTCGGCCTCAGTTGCCAGCCAGTTGATTATTTCGTAGGCTCCTCGCCAATGAGCAATGTTGATTTTCTGAAAGATTATCATGATATGCCAGTGGCGTCCAATGGTTGTCTGCAACTTGACCTCCTTATATATTGGCCAATGGCCCATTTCATGTGGCGCCAACACAGTTGGAGATGCGACGAGTACATGCGCCATTTAGGCGCTGACACAGCATCACTGTTTTACTGCTCCAAGCATTCTATAAACTTGAGTGGCTAGGAAAGAATTTGGACATGGCTTTGGTTTACCGATCAGAGGATGCTGTTACCTATCGGATTAGCAGGCGCTGTCTTTGTCAAACCACGCCAGGCGACATGTCAGATAGGTATCCTTAAAGGTTGTTGGTACCATATACACCTTTCCTCGGGGCGAAAGGACGTCGTGTGGAAATGTGGACTGTGGACAGCTCCAGATCAGAGCGCTGGCTGGAGTGCAACCAGACACCTCAATGTCAACAAACAGTTGATGCAATATGCAAGACTTGCATGGAGCCAAGGCAAAGTCTGTCTGCCAATTACTTTGCTAAACTAGAGATGGGGGAAGTCATCCCAACTTTACCTTGCGGGAATGTCCCTAGCCAACTTGGGAGATACCTCCTTCCAAGCTGTGTGAAGCTTAAAAGTATTTGTTGGAAACCGGCGAGCTGGCTCCATGCTATCGTTCCCGAATGTCACTTCCTGGAATGTGAAGACAGAGCAATCCTAATGCCAGCAGCAACCAAAAAGTGACGAGATCGAAAAAGAGATACTGGCATTTTGCTCCGTACCTACAGAATCTTTCCGTCAGAAACCTCGCCCACCATCGCTGCCTGTGATGCCCATTGTGCGTCTCGTCATGTCATGTGCAGTACTCAGCTTCATGCAGCTCCAATCATAGCATTCTGTTCATTTCAAACCAGTAGTGCTCGGACCGCCAAACGACCAGAGGTTCCGCGGTCTACCTCACATCAACGCAGCACAGCAACGAAAATTGACGATCTTTGTCCGCATCGATGCGGGGTCGGTGTGGTCGGATCGCGGCCAGACTCCATTCATTTCGCGCCCGTGACGTTCTTGCCCGAGTCACCATGACGACACACGCATAATGATGAAAGAGTAATGGGGGGCACATTAAAAGGAGCTTTCAGCAGTTGTGTCTTGTTTCGCTCACTCAATTCATCTTCCACCATCCCACATCTTACCACCACCACCACCACCACTTTACCTTACCAACATCATCCATCTACAGTACCAATATGAGCAGCCATCACGAGAAAGCACCCAAAAAGAAGGGTGTCACCCAACCTCACAAACATCATGAGCACCACGAGACTGGGTATACAGACGAGGCGGCTATCGAGTGCCACGATTTGATTGATCGTGCTGAGGAGGAGGCTCACGTTTGTCTCATCTCTACGCCTGTCTCCAGGATGGACGTGCTAACCCCTCTATAGCTCCACGAGCCCGGCTCCATGTACGCAACAACAGACCACCCCGAAAAGGTTCACTTGATGGACACGAGTTCGTCTTCGGGTAGCAAAATGAAGAAGTCTGGGCTTGAAGGATCCAGCAGCACAAAGGAGAGCATGAAAGAGGGCATGGGATCGATGAAGGAGAGTATGAAGGAGGGCATGGGCTCCATGAAGGACACGATGAAGGATACCATGGGGATGAAGAAATAGGTGAATGTCAGCGCCTGGAGATGAATCGATCCTGCAAGTAGGTCATTTAGGACAGTGTAAGAATAATGGGAATTGTGTCCGCTGTCCATGGCCAATGGTGCCCTAACGGTCATATTAAAGTGATAATTTGCCCGTAGCTCTCGTTTGTGATCTCGTCAACATACTCCTGAAAATTAAACTGAACATCCCCCGGGCCATCTGAGGCAAAATCTGGCTGTAGGTCATTTTCGTGACCTTGGCCGGCCCGATTCATTCCCAGTTTGCTGAATCAACCGGACACTGGCCCGTACGAAAAACTCAACTGCTTCCATACCATCATCGATCTCAAGACACAATGGTAGCTCTACCTAGGTAGCACAGGGACATCCCGCCCGCAATTATGTCCGTCAGGCCTTTCCCCTTCCTTGGCGCGCCGTATGGACCACTACTCATCCCATATTCGTTCACAGTCTGAAACCTGACAAGTGTTCGTGTCGTTACGAACCGTCGTGTACCTGTTCGCGATTCTTATGCTACTCTCAATCTTGATCTCAAACTTAAACCCTTCTTCTGTATCCGTGCTGTCGCATGAAAATCGCCTGATGAGCGAAGCCGCTGACAGTCAGGCTAGCAAAGTTGACACCCCCAAGCGGATCCTGGCCTTTCGGCTCGATGTACCAGTCCTCCACAGACCTGAGATATGTCCACGCAGATAATCCTCGGCGGCGACGGATATTGGAGTGTCCAGCGAAGCCCAAAAGAAGGAGGGTACTCTGCAGGCATCAGGGCGAGGTCCCATATCATCCACCCCGCGGGCCAACCATGGAGTTCAGACTAAACACGCATTCGAACTGGGATTTGTGCTCAGAGCTGATGGCCTTTTCGACGCTAAAACAGACTCCCGAGTTAGGTATGTGGTCTTCTGTCACTGACCCTGCGGTGTCAGTGCCAAAGAAGGATCGCATCTACGGCGTGGGGATACTGTCGACTGGAAAGATGCTCACCTCGCCAAAGATGGCAGGTTTATGACATGTTCCGGCTGCAGGACTTGACAAGCCCTTGCCAGCTGAATCAGTGGCCTACTTGTGGTTGCCAAATGCGTGAGAAGCTCGCCCTCGTCGTTCTTTTTGAAGGACAAATCTGGAGGCACTGTTGCGGACTTTCTGCCCTCGGTTCAAACACGGTCTTGTTTTTCTTGTAGAGAACGAGGTTGTTGCTCCCTTGGGAAATGAGAATATATTCGCTGCTGGCTGAGGTCCAACCCTGCCCCATGTCAAAAGAATGTGGCCGGCCTTGAGGTGATTCAGAGGAGGACCTGTGGGCGTCTGTGTCATCGATCAGTAAGGTACTGTCCATAATAGATTGAAAATCTGGCACTCTAAACTTATAGGCAAAAAGGTCGTGGGCGGCTCCTCGGGCTCCTTGGGCGTGAGCCCCTCCTTGGCTGATGTGTCAGGTACTTGGTGCTGGTAGACCAAACGACCTGACCGTGCCCGCCAGTAAGGACGGAGTTGCTTTCATCTTCAGCAACGGGCAACGAATTGGTGTTCCCTTTGCCCGTGGGTATTGCTTCACCAAATCTCCTTGTTGGCGCAATTGAAGGGCGGAGGTTGCAGTTCTCATGGAGAATACCACTTGGGGTTTCGCAGTGCTCGCTTTTGGAGGATCAAAGGGCGGTTGTCGGGTCGGGTCGCAGAACATAGAGCACAAAGGTGCCATAATGGAGCTGGAGTGTGGGCTTGGATTGTTGGTTTTGTGCTAGGCTTAAGGATGACATGCCGAGACTGCAAAGCATTGGTTTTGGGCTGGAACAGGAGGATCAAGAGCAAGGCGGG
The DNA here is from genome assembly GCA_033296885.1 of Triangularia verruculosa. Taxonomy (NCBI): domain Eukaryota; kingdom Fungi; phylum Ascomycota; class Sordariomycetes; order Sordariales; family Podosporaceae; genus Triangularia; species Triangularia verruculosa. The sequence continues at coordinate 20,696 of MU864060.1, read as the reverse complement.
GCGTCCAGTAAATATACCCAAGTTTTGCTGCAGCTGACATCGAATTAAATGCGCCAGATGGTAGGTATTATGGTGCAGCGGTACCCTTGCTTGAGTGAAGCTGTAGTCCAGCTTTCGAGCCCCCGGACACCCACAGTCCACTCCTGTGGTGGTACCTATTTTTTGCTATTTTTCACAGTTTCTTTTCATTCAATCAACCATTCCCGATTGGCAGTGCCAGCTCCAGGAGAATCCATGGAAGTGATGTAGGCAGTGATATAGATTACCTACCTGAGGATATCATGGCTTTTTTGTCGTGTGGTAGAACAGGAGTGCAATGTGCGTGTGACGCTCAGGTCGGGAGCCGCCCGCGACATCCTTCATATCCATGACGGCCAGAGGAATATAGATATAGTAATACGAAACACCTACGATGCCATTGGAATCTTCGGCTAGTCAACGGAAGCATGAATAAGCGTCTCCCTCACTTGTTCAATACGTGATTTATTCATCTGTTTCGACATTGGTACCCTAACACCCGACCTTATACCACTCGCATCCCGCTCCCACCTCTGTTTTCTCCTGCACGTCCATCTTGTCCAATCTTTCAAGCCCCTTAATCTTTATCCGTAATCTTACTGCCTTCTGCATCCCCACTCCCGTTCAAAAAAATTGTTGTAACCAGAAGTCTGGTCCTCTTTCTTGCATCCCTGATCCGCTTCGCGATAAGTTGGGCTGCGGTTCTCCCCGTTGGATTTGCTGGTCTTTGGGCGAGAAGTGCCTTCACTTCAAGCAGAGTCGGTCGCACAGCGCCATAGTAACTCCTGAGGGTGGCAGGAAATGACCTGAAAACCTTGTTGACCACATATAGGGGCCTATTGCTAAGTCGTGCTTGCGTACACAGATTATCAGCAAACTCATTCATCGCGACGCCATTGTGTCCAGGTGTCCACACGTATTTGACGTTTAGCTTCTTGATTCCGCACCCTATCGCGGCCCATCTGAGAGCGCGCTCGGCTCTGAGGACTCTGAGGCCAAATCTTGTGGGCACCTTCATCGCCTGGGGTTCTTTCCGTTCGAAATCCTCCTGCCTTTTCAGATATCCTAGATCCTCTGCCATCTTTGCCTGCATGTATGTCAAGGTAGTCACACAATTGTCCGAGTCCGAGTAAATGCCGACCGTAACTTCCTCCTAAGGTTTGTTACTAGGCGAGATTTGGCGGGAGCCCATGATGTGTTCCAACTCGTGTTTGGCAGCATGCACAGTGTCCACAATTGCCACCGACTCGGATTCATCGGGCCCGACCACGACATCCACTGGCCACGCAACTGCCACCCATTCACCATGCTCGTTGGTGCCAGGCCGGTACTTTTTGAATGTGTATGCGTAAGATCCTACAGCGCCTGCATGGCGATCATGCGACATCGATGCATCGCAGAACAGGTTTAACTGGAAGTCATGTGCTGTTGACACATGGGCTTCAGCGCGACGGGCTTCCAGGCCTGCGTCAACGTGTCTCTGGATGGCGCTTGTACTATGATCATCCCCTTGAGCGCTATGGCTTTGCCCTTCTGCAGAACCACAAGGCTCTTTACTTCCACTGTTGTCGGGGGTCCTGACAGTAGTTGTTGACGGGTGGCTTTCGACAGCGGGTATCTGGCAGTACGGGCTGGGCGGCAGGCCCACATCCATCGAGGACTGCCTCCTCTCCGGTCCGGCTGGTTGAAACGGACCAACAGGCTTTGGCGGCAGACTTGGGTGCCTCGGAGGCAAGGTCCCTGGAGGAGCCGGGGGATCGGTGGGTACGCCCGCGGAGGCTGGGAGTATTCGAGTGGACGTATTCGAGTCTGCAAACATCGACACAGTCAGTCAGGAATCTTTTTGAGTTGCATCTCCTGCCGTGTCATCTTCTTTGCGCCCAATCTAAGACCTTTTCTTCGAATACTTCACCTTCCGACAATTCGCCTACGACAATTCGTCTGCTGGCAGGGTAACACGAAGCTAAAATCGTTGGAGAGGAAATGAGAGGAATGGGGTTCGCTATCAAGTGGGACAGAGTCGACGAAGATTTTCAAATTCATCGAATACCCGACTTCAATACGTTTTCTTGCGACCCGACTTACCACGAGGGACCGGGTCTTTGATGGGGGAAGGATCTTCGCGCAAATGCGCGGAGGGGCTGTTGGCTGCCATCTTGAGGGCGATCGTGTGGCGGGCTGTTGTTGTTTTTGCGGCAAGGTGCATTCAACTGCCCCAGTAACTGAAGCATCGAATGGCGTTCATGGAGCAATGCTATCTGCCATCAATTCCTGTGGGTGGGGCATACTTCACCTAATGGTCTGGACTGCCTAAGGTAGACCTACCCCGAGCCAGGGTCAGAAACCATCTACCAGACACTCGACAGCATGTTCCAGTCTTGCCACAAAAACTTTATCTCACACTTGAATTTATTCGTTACGCAAATGAGCTATCATACCTACCTATCATGAGGTGTGTAATTGGAAAAATTGCACCAGGTCCAGAATCAAGATTCACGAAGCTTGCGTGACCCTACACCATGTTTTCAATCAGCTTGATATCAATGTGGTCCATGCTTTCGAAGCTGTATGCGGGTATCGTGGGTAGCTTGGCAGTGTTCTAGCTTTTCTATTTTTCTCAATTCTGAAGAAGTTTACAACACAAACAATGTGTCGTTGATGTGCCGTGGATAATTGTGTGCATTGCAATTTCCACAAAATCTTATGGCGCAGCTTGGATGTCGTTGGAATTGTGTGGTAGGGCGGGCCGTTCCGCTGTCAAGTCTGAAACTCCATCGCCAAGGCAACCTTGGCATTTTTTCCATGGCACTGTGATACTGGCAAGGGTTAGGGGTTTTTGACGAGATGTCATCTCCACTCCAAGCCTGGATGGAGTCCATGATGACTCCATTTGCGCGGACCTCATCACCCCGCTTTGGGAAAATGCAAGCAAGAAGAATCTTGCAATATCACAACCCCTTGGAAAGCATCATTCCTACGAGAATACATCATGTGCTCCAATCATCGCTTAGGGTGGCTCCTCATCGGGCTTGCTTTAGCCAATAGATCCTATGGCTTGGAGTCACACAATAACTTCCGATACATGGCCCAAAATCCTTTATCCACGGCCCCCACCTTCGAGACCGATGACACGCCTTGGGGTTTGACAACATATGCGAACGTGCCTTATATGCCCTGTCTGTCTAAACAGAAGGACCTTGCATACGACATTGCCGTTCTCGGCGCACCTTTTGATACTGTGGGTCTCACCTCAGCCTGTCAAGATGACGTGAACAGCTGCCAATGGAACCTTTTAGGCTACTACTGGTCGACCTGGGGCAAGATTTGGGCCGGGTGCCATCAGATCCGGCTCCTCACGCATCTACGCGGATGCGGCATGGAACCTATACACCGGTAAGTACCTAGCATTGACCAATTGTAAGGAGTGTGCCCAACAGGGGTAAGGTAGCTGACTCGATTTAGGAGAGAATGTTTTCAAGAGCAATGTGAAGATCATTGACTGTGGAGATGTACCGATGACAAGATTAGACAACACCGTCGCTCTGAAACAACTGGAAAAAGGGCATGATATCATCACTTCTCGGCCCCCCGTGTCGAAGGATCTGTCACCGGTTGCCAGAATCATCAATCTGGGGGGTGATCATACGACAACGCTTGCAGCCCTAAGGGCATCATACAAGAGATGGGGGAAGCTCTCGGTGATCCATTTTGATGCGCACATCGGTATGTTATTGTCGGTTGCATTTTGGCACACTTGAAGGCTAATGCTATACCCAACTGCAAAGATACCTGGAATCCCAATGTTTTGGGAGGAGATATCTCTGACTATGGGTAGGCACTTGATCCTGTAGCTGTTTTATCGCTAGAGCCATTTACTGACACCAGAGCCAGAGCCGTAAACCACGGAACCTTTCTTCACATTGCCCATGAGGAGGTACTGCAATAAGCGGCCTTGAATTGTTGGTGCTGGACTAACTGAACAAGGATAGGGGCTCATCACAAACTCCAGCATCCACGCCGGGATCCGGGCTCCCCTTGCTCATCCTGTCAAAGACATGAAGAATGACCGCCGCTGTGGTTTTGACTTTGTCACCGCCAGAGATCTCGACCGCGTCGGAACTAGCGGAATCATTGAACGGCTGAAGGCCAGAGTTGGCGACGCAAATGTATATATCAGTGTCGACATTGACGTTCTGGATCCCGCGTATGCCCCAGGTAAGTCGTCAGCGCTGAAGCAACGACCCAAGCTCAGTTCTAGTGTGACTGACTGGGTAATGACAATTGTAGCAACGGGTACGGCCGAGCCCGGTGGTTGGACTTCAAGAGAGCTGTTGACTATCCTCGACGGCCTCGTCGGGCTCAAAGTTGTCGGTGCTGATGTGGTGGAAGTAGCGCCGGCTTATGATGGTGCTGGTGAAATAACGGGGGTAGCGGCTGCCGAGGTTGTGCAATCTCTTCTATATTTGATGGTGAAGACTGCTGTGGCCGTTGACGACCGTTAAAGCCCTCTTGAAGAAAAGGTGAAAGACTCTTTGGGGTAGCAGGGTGGCCTTTAAGACTAGTCAAACAGGTAGACCCCAAGGATACCTAAGTAACGAGGCCTTAAGGATACCTACCTAACAAGAGACATTTGGAGATGGTAATAAGCTTTCGGGGATTTACGCCCGTTTTATCTGATAGTTCCAGTAGCATAGAACATGGTGGCTTCTTCAAGACAGAGAATGGCGTGATGCCCAGTGGCTTGGGTTTATGTCATACCTCACCTGGATTAAACCTTGCTTGCAGCTGTCGAGAAGGACAGGTCTTGCAGAGCTGTAAAGTTTGAACGTAAGGTAATTTACAACTTTAACAAATGTTCCGCAAAATTGACTTGGTAAAAGTGTTTATCCAGAGTTCTTGTATGGCCATGATATCGTACTTTGCTTCTTCTAGCAGTACCTCTAGGCACTGCTTATTACCTTGGGTATGGGATGGGTGTGCCCCAGCTGCCCTAAGGACCTCGCTGGTGGGGGGCCTTCCAGGGCGTCGCCTTTTCCGGCTTCCTACTACCTGAAAATCATCTGTGTCTTCCAGGGAGGCTTGTGGGGTATGCATGAATACATGTTGTTCGAGCTCGAGGGGGGAACTTGGGAGGTTGGCTTCTCCACCCCGTGGGTTTGGGCTTTCGTTGGGTGCTGACCCAACCATGGCACCACCACCAATGTCAACCACACCAACCACCATTCCACTGTTAAAACTTTGGATCCGCCCTTTCCTCCGGGTACTCGTGTAGCGCGCCGGCCGTGTTGTAGGTGTAGAGGACCGTGTCAATGGCCGCGTTGAAGTGTTCTGGGCCAGGATTGGAGTTCAATTCTTGCAAGGTCCTGGACAGAGATCATCGGATCTGGGCACGCTCGGCACGTCAAGAACTTCATTACCCGCCTGATCATACTAAGATGGGGGCAGCCACAGTGGCTGATGAAACCACTGCCAAGGCCTTCTTTTTGACACACCCTCAGATGAGGCGGAAGGTCACAGCTGAAAACGACTATTTACAGATTTTCTTGATGTTTTGGTCTCTCTTTTGCACTGGCCACCCCCTGAGCTTCCGGCCAGGACTGGGCCACTACGTTGAGCCACATGCCATAGAATGCACGAATGCCATCGAAAAAGGAGGTACGGGAACAGTCTTGGTGGAAGATTCTGGACCTTTACAGAAGATCAGTCGGAAGTACATGCCCAATGATACGATACATGCCATGATGATTGCCTCCACTGGATGCCGGCCCTACCCCTACGAAAGAGGATTCCGTTTCCACTTGTTTATAAAATTGCGTTGTAAGCTGGTAGCTGAGTTTGCACCACATAGATTATATATGGTTGCACTAGAAGGGTTCGCTTGAAGAAATTCCAACACTCTCATCTTCTCATCTGCCGTCAACTCATCGGCATATGTGACTAGGATATGGCTAACTGCAAATTCGAAGTCGATCGGAAGAGCATTGCCACGAGTGCTGGATTCCAACTTCTGTTCCAGTCTGTCCAGCCGATTGTTTGTGTTATGTTCGATTTCGGCCACCTTCGTAGTTATTTCCTTAACCTCCGCTGCAATCTTGCCAAATTGATCACGAAGACCCTGGGTGCATTCCTGGATCTCATCAATCTCATCCAGTTTGTTTTGCACGGCTTCTTGAACATCGCACGTGAACGCAGCAATCTCATCTTGCACCGATCCTTCCAACTTGTCGTTAAATTCGCCCACCACTTCAATGCGCATATCCTGCACTTGACGTTCGGTGAAGTCTTCGCCCTGTACCTTAATCGTCTCAGCCTCCTCCGTATCATATCGACAAGGAGAATACTGATTAACGAGATCGTCCAGATGTGTTTGTATCCGTATTATCCAGGTTTCGAGGGTTGCGATGCGATCGTTCAGAATAGACAGCTTATCCGAGGGGGCCCAAACATCGTTTATGCGCTGTAGGTGTTGTTCTAGCGCAAAAGCATATTTGTTAGGGACGATAAGATGATGATATCGTGTGACAACCTTACCAGGGGAGGTGGGGTTTTCAGAGGGGCCTTGGCATGCGCTTAGAGTAGTTATATCGAGGGGAAATGTGTGGTTGGGACGTCGACGTTTCCGGCCTAGAAAAGAAATTAGCAATGGAAATACATTGAAAGCACCTCGGCGGAACCAACTAGGTGAGCAAGAGCTCAGAGGGGGATCCACAGGGTCGATGGAGAGTTCGCGCTCGAGAGCTGGAAAACTTAGTACAAATAAGAAAATGAGCATTGGGTATAAGCAATATACCTGGTGTGAAACTGTGTGCCAAGTTACCATAGTTATCTCTTAACTCGACGCCATGTTTGTTGGTAGGGGGACAAGGTGAGGACGAGCCGTTGCCGCGGTGACGTTCCTGGGCTAGCAATGCTCGTATTAGGAAAGAACAGACACCATAGCAACAGCGCCCTAGAGAACATACCGTTGTGCGTCGGACTTGGAAGGCGGCTGCTTGCAGGATTGACCATTGCTCCTTGGTATCCTGACGAAGTATTGGGAGTGGTGTTTGTGCCCACATGAATACGTTGGCCACCGTCTCCAGCGTATAGGGGAGGAAGAAAGCTTTCCAGGTTCGGTTTGAAGCATTTGAGACTGTTGACTGACAAGACAGAATGGAGTGACGCTAGTTGGTCATGAACTTCAGCCTCAATAGAGGACAAATCTAGTTCGATGGTGAACTCGCAGACTGTGGATAAAGCCTTCATATTTCCCAACAGGTCTCTTGAACGCTCCTTTGGCTCCAAAGGCCAATCAGAAGGGCCAACAAGACTTGGTGGCCGCGCCATGGTGAAGCATAGGGAACCGAAGGATAAGGACACATCATAGGTACAGATATCGGGATGGCGAGTGAAACAGATAGACATGATATCCTCGGGGGGAAGGAATATGTAGAGCGAAACTGGCTGTCTTTTCTTTTTGAAATAGAGTTTTCCAGAGAGAAAAATGACGGCTCTTTTGTTGCAAGTGTCAATATCCAACTTGAGTTGGAGGTCGGTTGTGTCTCGTAGGGACTTGTGTTCGGTGACCCAGGCAATACGCCCGATATATTTGAGGGTAATCTCGAGTTCGCTGGACCTAAAGTTCATTAGTTATCGATTGTTCAAGGGGTTTTACTACTATAATAGATAAGTAATAAGGGATCGTCCCGCTTCTCTCGCGTAGCAATGCAACTGTCGGCTAGTCGCCACAAACGGTCAAAGACCTATCGAGATCCCCAGTCCTTCCACCAAGCGTACCGGATGAATAGCTCTCGACTCATGGACAACACTCTTCAGTTACAATGCTAGGGAAAGAAATATGGCCGTACGTCCATTCCGTATCTTTCGGATAGCAATGCAACTGTCGGCTAGTCGCCATAAACGGGCAGAGACAACAAAGAGCGCTACAACAAGCAACGCACTCTGTCCGCCACCTATCGAGATCCCCAGTCTATCCACAGGTGTACCGTATGAGAAGGAGTTGGCAAGTTTTTATGGCCTCGACTCATGGACAACACTCTTCAATGCAATGCTAGGAAAGAAACATGGCCGTACATCCATTCCGCCTCTCTCGGATAGCAATGCAACTGTCGGCTAGTTGCCACAAACGGGCAGAGACAACAGAGAGTGCTACAACAAGCAACGCACTCTGTCCGCCACCTATCGAGATCCCCAGTCCTTTCATCAGGCGTACCGGATGAATAGGAGTTGGCAAGTTTTTATGGCCTCGACTCATGGACAACACTCTTCAGTACAATGCTAGGAAGAGAGGCGGAGGGGGAATAACAGCAAGTAGGGGGGATAAGGAAAAAGGGAAAGAGAGGGCGAGGAAAGAACTTAGCTACTCCGCTGAGGATATCAATAGTGGTTTATCGCTGCGGTGGCCCGGCGGTTGAACAGCTGGCGAAGCGCTCAACGTCGATGGGAAAGGCGGCGGTGGTTCATTGGGACGGTCGAGAAACTGGCCATCTCTAGTGGAGAATGGCTGTGTTGATTGTGTGTCTTCGAGAGGCTCGTCATTTTTTATATGCTTATCGTTGTGGTAGTTTGGTAGTTGAATAGCTGGCGAAGCGTTCGACGTCGATGGGAATGGCGGTGGTGGTTCATTATCGTCGCGGTAGCTGGGATGCTCGGAGAACTGGCCATATCGGGTGGAGGAGAATGGCTGTGTTGATTGTGTATTTTGGCGAGGTTCGCCATCCATTATACGTTTATCATGGTAGCCTGGCGGTTGAACAGTTGGCGAAGCCTTCGATCCCGATGAGGATAGCGGTAGGTCGTTGCGATGATGGTCGGGAAATTGAGACGATGTTGAGAGTTGTGCGTTTCGGAGTGGGGATGGGAGTGTCGGATCCATGGTGAGGTAGTGTGTGCGGCAAGTGCGCTACAATGTGTAAATCAAGTGACCGAGAGAACTCGCACACCCTGCGACATCAACCGGGGAGGTTTGAATTATAAGTAAATCAGCTGCGAGAGGCGCGAGAGATGCAACAAAATTGCGAGCAGTGTGAGAAGTGATTTAGCGGAGTCTGTGGTCATCCGAATCCCTCAGCTCAAATAACCCCAATCATCGCCGAGCGGAAGGACAAGGGGAAAATCAGGGAAGACTGTTGGGCAAGATCGTTTTCGACCGGGACGGATAAACTGATGGCATCCTCTGGATAGAGTGACAGTGTCTAACCGCATCAAGAAAAGACCCGCCTGTCAGCCCCAAGTGCAAGCCACAGGAAAAATACAGCCAAACAAGGCTTTCAAACATTTCCGTGGACGCGTAAACCAACTTGCAAGTGCCGGCCGATGCCGCAAGACGCGTCGCCCGACCACAACAACCTTGGAAGCCTACAAAATGAAGTTATCGTCAGAACCGTAGTATTAGCCAAATAGTTTAAAAACGCAGTCTTTTCAATTCGTCACTACTTTTTGACTAATTAGGCCAATTGAACCGCACTTCCGTCTCTCCGCCCTGCCCACCGCCCTGTCCACCACCCTCCCGGTGGCACCTGTGACTGTTGATATTGAGGCTGTAAATACTGCGTTGCAGGTGGTAAATATTGCGAGGAGGCGGTTGTGTGGGAGGAGGCATCAAGTAGGGTTGGTGGCTTACACCTCCGTACTGCGTCTGTGGTGCCTGTCTCTGAACATGGAAGTGAGGCTCCTGGTAAACACTCTGCTGTGACTGATATGCTCCCCTCCCAATGTAAATTGGCTGGTAATTACATTGTACGGCATTTCAAGCCTGGGGCTGAATATTGGGGCGTTGTGGTGGTGTATGTGGCTGTCTACCGAATCCGGTTAGAGACTATCGCTTTATCCGTCCCGGTTTTCGACTATCTACCAGGTGGGGTTACGCTGCAGGAGGACTCAACCATGGACGGAATTGTCTGATAGGGGGGCGTGGCGGGGAAGCGCAAAGACAAGATGCGGGACGTATTTGCCACTTCCCCGTCAGTTTCATTTCCACACCACGCGGCCAACAAATAATACTCACTCACAAACAGGTTTTACCCTATCGGAGCAGCTTTGTATGGGGGATCGCTAAGAAAGTCGCTCTTTGCTGGTGGTGGCGATGGAAGTCGAATATTTTTGGTAATTGTAATTAGATCAATTGAAAAATCAACAAAGTAATCGCAAATATTGACGATTCCGTCAAAAAGATGTAAATTGCAATAAAAGGTAGTCAAAAAGGTTGATTTTTGAGTAAATTGAGGCTCGTAGTGGGTGTTTGTGAGTGCGCATTATTTTGTTGGCCGCGTGTCACACCCATTGTCGTTGACGCGAGGTTGGAACTGCCCATGCACGCTGGAGGTTTTGTTCAGCCCCACCAGATTGCCACCACGAATACTTCGTACCCCCGTATCCAACCCAAGTGACGAGGATCTTTTAATTTCGCTTTAGTTTTTTTGCACGAGTTCATGCTGAAGTTGGCCCGTGCCAAGTGTTTTTTTTTTTGGGGCTCCCACACCTTCCGCTGGCACCAGTCAATGATTTTCTCCTTTCACACCGCCCTACGGCCCATGCTGGGTCCCGGAGAAAACGGCAACAGTGGCTGCAAAATGAAAAGCCGAACCCATCTTGACCAAGTCTTGGACAATCTGGGAGCCGGGCCAATCCGGAGCTATGATTAGGGAATAGAGCATTATGCTCGTTTCGGATGCTTGCAAGTTCAAAGTCTAGATACGCAGCGATGTCGTGTTCGATAATTAGCTTTGGGATTTCAGGCAAGACCAGATCCTGGTATTTGCCCTTGATCATGTTGAAGTCAAGTCGGATTGACAGCTCGGGCCGGCTTGTAAGGGAAGCTTTTAGCCGTATTGAACCCAGACTCTTTACTTGTGACAACAGAGAAATGATAACCTTGATTTCGCCATCCCGTTCGCACTCGTTGGGATCGACACGATCAGGGTGCCACATCAGGATCCGGATCGGGTTCGTGGCTTTCGGGTTTGGGTCCGGGTCGCCAGCACGTCGCCAGCACGGATCTAACCTTCCTAGGCAAGTAAATAAGAAAGAGTATAACTGTATAGAAAAATTATACAATCAAGGCAAAAATAGCTATTGTTTTATATAAGCTCACTCTTAGGATAATTTATAGCCTACCTTTGTATCTTACCTTTATATCCTACTAGACCTTTTATCTTTGAAGGTTCTTAATATTAAAGCTTAATATTACTTATAATTATATCAAAACAACTACATAAACTGATATAACCTTTGCTATATAGCTACCCAAATAATTTTTATACCTAAGAAGCCGTTTAATTAAAGCGATTTTAATAGTAAATATAAATTATAACTCTACTAATTAACGAACCTTAATAAGATCTTTTCTTTGGTTTATATTATAGACTTTAGACTTACTTTTAAGAATATCTTTTTTATTTATTTATTCCTACTCCGATATGCCCAGAAAGGGCTGTTAGAAACAAGGGTGTTGGAAACACTGGTCCAGGAAACAAGGCATGAATGATCTACCGGATGGAGGTGATACCGCAGATCTGGTACAAGCCATACTAAGAAGTCCGTGCGGATACAGCCATAAGAATGAGTCTCAGAGGACGTTCAAGAAGACAAGCAATACACACACTTTTGACTCTCTTTAATAATCTTCGTCCAATTGCTGGTCCAATTGTGCAACTAAATAGGCATTGCTGGTATCTGACAAGGGCTCGCTGGTCCATCTACTGCTATTTACACAAGGAAAACCGTACCGCAAAGCCGGCTGAAAAACCTCGTATCTACACTTTAAAATCCTCCCGTTAGCCACAAGTGGCCTGAATCCATACCATACAAATAAAAGGAAGCCTCCTACACCGTGGCCGTCTTATTCGAGGGCCGGGCTTGCCCCAGTTTCCAGCTCTAGCTTTACGGCTAGGCTATATTCTAAGAGCCTGCCTGAGCCCATCAGCCACGACAGGACCTTCTTTGCAAGCCTTCTAGCCTCTGAGGATAGGTAGAATTTAATAATTATAATAGAGTATATAATAGTTTCTTGCTTTATCGGAGTTATTATATGGGACTGCTAAAATCTAAAACCTCCTTAGACATTATAGGCGCAGCAGAATTCCTTGAAGTTTTAAAATAACAATAAAAGAATATAATGCCGTTTATTTAGAGCTAGCCGCCTATTTTATACGCCTAGTAACGCCACAGAGATATAGCGTTTGTTATTCCAGTAGAGCCAGTCTAAATATATAGCTTCCTAACAGCTTCCCTCTAGTTAAAAGGATAGTATTATCTGTAAAGGGTATAGAAGACTTGCTATAATTGCGGTAGAAGCCTCCTATGCCTTTAATCCTTTACTGGAAGACTTCCATCTTACATAAAGAATAATATCTTCTTAATTATATAAAATAAATAAGGTAAAGAAAAAGGAATTTTAAGAAGAAACGTCAAGGGTATTAGCCGTAGTTTTTTAGTTTGGATATAATAAGATAGAATAAATTGACGTTTTTTATTTAATATTATTTATATATTAGATGTTACGGGGTGCCATACCACGTGACTATACGTGTGGAGCCAACTGGGCCCACACCCTCGAATGTATATGGTAGCTGCTCTGGTGTCACAATCGTTGATGAAGAACTAACGCACGGGACGCGGGATGCTCCTAGCCAATCATTATGGACCAATCGGGAGTGGAGCGACGGGATCACGGTGAGCCCGGTGAGCGGAACGACAGGATCACGGTGAGCATAGTGAGCCATAGGAAGGAAAGGTGATCCAGATCACCTTTAAGAAACGTGATCCAGGTGATCTACGGGTCTATATATACGGAGGAACTAGATAGCTTATAGATAGTTCCGCAGTATGCAATCACAGCTTGTATTCACGGTATCTTGTGTTTACATTGAGACATCTTGTTGTGCACTGTTTAGCTGCACCGAACCAATTGTCAGAAGAAGCCTTCAACCGAGTATCCCTTTCAGAGGTTCTGTACAGGGGTTCGTCACATCTGGCAGTCAAGCTCTTTTCTGGAGCCTTTGATACCAGCATCCTCAATTGTCCTACGACGAACGTAGCGTTCCACTACACCCGAATAGCATACGTCGAGCCGACCATTACGGACATACCCCTCCGTTAACCACTACGTCAGACGACCCAACTGACTCCCGCCACGACAGTGACGACATCCTGTCGACACTCTCGGAACGTGGGCCCCTCCCGTTGCTGAACCAACGGCCGTTAGGAAGCCACACCCCCTTTATTTACCGACACTTACCAAGAACAAGCGTCACCGAACACTTTTCTCGAACGGTCATCACGTCATCACTGACTTACTCCAAACCTTATCGGAAAAGCCCCTCCTCTTGGACAGACAGCCCACTCAAACCCTGGAGCATCGGCCACCATCTGGCCCTAGTGACCAGTGGGGGCACATTCCCACATTATTTTTATGCAAAAGTGCTAATTCTCCCCAATCTCAATCACTCACCACCCCTCGTTACTCCGAGACTCTCTCCACCATGCCTCCGGCCAAGTGCGATGGTTACGAAGGTTGGAGCTAGTTTTGGAGCTGACTTGTACCCGTACAGAGTGGGCACTTACGCACAGTGCTAGCCGCAGCCAAGAATGAAACGTGCGGAGAAAGATTGAACATTGAAATTATGGACACTGATCTCGGTCTTTATTGTAATCACTTTACTCTATGCGCTTCGTTAAATTCGTATCCATCACGGTGGGCAGGGCCGTATTAGGCTTTCTCTACCAAAATAAGCTAGTGTCTTTATCTGCGTGCCCCCCCGCTGGTGAAGTCCTGGATCCTGGATCCGCTACTGGAGCTCCAAAGAGTATCATTGCAGCCACGGGGGGGCGGGGTTTTGATAATAAGCGTTCGGTAGGCACACAATTTGGCACCCCTAGAGTTGAGTATCGCGTTTAAAAGTCCAACGCAGAGGCTCGTATATAATGAACCAGAACAAACGTATTTCTAACGAGCCCAGCGTCTTGACTACAGTCACACCCTACATTGAAAACGACTACAGTTCCACCACATCCTCAGATATGTTAGACGATAGCGATGTCTCTACCTCCGATAAACCGTTCTGGAAAGACGAATATTACACAACACTGCCACCCACCTTAGACGGAGTCCTCTCTCAGACGACAATCGATTATCATACAACCAAAACAAATCCTAGAGGGGAAGACATAAACAAGCCGGCTGTGCTTCAAGGCCTATCTAGAGGAAGACCCGGCATGGCTGTCAAAGATATGTATATGGCGGAAAACACGCCACGCTTCGTAGTCGCTTTTACCTCTCCTGTCTGGCGGAAAGCGAAAGATCTGGAGGGCGAGAAGTGCTTCGTAAATTTCCTTCGACAGTATGCCGGTTGGAAGAATTTCTGGCAGTTGAAGGATATAACGACGATTAAATATTTTCCTCTATGTCCCCTCCCAGGCAAGATTTCATACAAGAATGTTATTAGTATGAAGCTGGTGGACGAAGAATGGATGACCTATGTTGAGGCTGAGGCGGATATAGGACCGAAGGATCTGGATGACGCAGATCTTGTGGATGCTATTGCCAAGTTTTGTGAGAAGAAGAAGGACTGGACCAGCTTGTTTATCTAGCTACCGACGTGTTATACTAGATTCGCTATATATAACGGAATTTATTAGATAGCTAAATCTTTAAGACCTCAAGAAAAATAATGCCTGATATTCACGATGGCGCTCGTCGGGTCCTACGCATACATGTTGGCTGACCTCATGTAATGCGTCAAGCTCACAAACCGTATCCGGTTCAATCTCCAGCACTAGATTCTTAGACCTGCCAGGACAAAAAGTGAGTTACCTTTCACACCATTTCCAGAGCATCCAAGAATAGCCTCTATACGAAGTTTCTGGCGGTAACTAAGAGGTTGCATGCAGGTTTCAACTTTGTCTTTGACTCCTAAGTTAGGGACTCGCAACACGATGTAGCATCAAGGGAGCAGAACCTCATACCTGACTGACAGATGTCCGTCACCCTCAAAATCCTTAATATCAAAAACAATATCGAACTCTATTACTTAACAAAAGGGTCAGATCACCCAAATTCGAAGGCAAAGATACCAACGAGCCGCTTTTGGGGCCGACTCGGCACGTGCACAACCACACCACGCACCGCAGAGACAAAAGTCAAAACGAATTACACGAAGCCAAGAAACATGTGCTAATCACTCCACTCCGTGTAAAAGCAAGGTTAGCCATGCTCCTCAGTGTATCTGGGTGATCGGTCCCAAACTTGGTCTTGAAAGTCTCCATCACCTGCACTTCCAGCCTCTCGGCTTCCTCCTAATCTAATACATATTTTTACCTAGTTAGGTATCCTGGTAGCACTAGAAACTGGGATAGCTCCGACAGTTTCCCATATTGTGCTAGTTATCGTGATTATAGATCTGCGGGAGCTGGTAGTGGAAGTTGATAATAAAAACCTTACTATATCAATATAGGCAGTAGGAGCTACGGTATAGTAATAAGTTATCGAGCTCCTCGAAGAACATTGGGCAGCGGCTAATGCTAGTATAAGGGGCAAAACGTATACTAGCTGAAGTGATACGTATATATTTGCTATATAATCTCTATAACGAGGCATTAAGGAACTTATATAGTTCTTCCCTTTCTATATACGATGCTAACAGATCTGAGATTGGCTTTTTCATACTAATCTTCCGTAGGTGTGGAGAGGTCTGGAACTAGATACGTAAAGGGTTGCGGTAGGATACTAGCGGTTCCGTAGGAGCCAGATCTGGCGGATGCGCTTCAGCGGGCTGGGGTTGGTTTTGGAGTCTGGCGTCACAGGTAGCGAAAATGTACTGTAACTGTTACCCGGAATTAATGGCTTTAAAGTATGGCGCTGGGTCTAGTACTTTTGCTCTTGTGCTTTCCCTTTGTACTTTCCTCTTACTCACAGCGTAGTGGTAAAATAAATGGAAGGACGTACTACAGTAGAGACCGAAATCAGTATCCATGATTTCAATGTTCAAACTTTCTCCGCACGGGCCAGTTACACCCCTGACTGCGCCTGATACAGTGCGTTGCTGCTCGCTCCGTACCAGGTACAAGACAGCTCCAAAAATGGCTGCAGCTGACCCGTACAAATACTCTAGCCGCTTTTGGGGCTGACTCGGCACATGCGCCACCACACCAGGGTTGAAGTTTGACAAAAAATGTAAGCCAATCAGATGTGCATATAATGACGACCAGATAGCTGTATAACTACGCACCGCAGAGACAAAGTCAAAATCATTACCTAGATTTCGATAGACCGTATATATGAAATAAAGAAAATATGTGCTAGCTATTCTACTCCGTAAGGATTACTAAAGACAACACCGTATTGGGATACTTAGCGTAAAGTATACGCTGCCGGGCCTGAGCGCAGTCCTTTATTAATACTAATACATTTAAGTATCGACCTTGATTTTTCTAAGTAAAAGCGAGATTAGTTATATTCGTTAGTGTATATAGGTAATTAACCCCGAGCTTAGTTTTAAAAATCTTTATTACCTGTATTTAAAGTTTCTTAACCTTATTTTACCGGCCTTATTTATTATATATTAACGCTAGGTTATTTATATTCGTTAGCGTATATAAGTGATTAGCCCCGAACCTAGTCTTAAAAGTCTTTATAACCTATATTTCTAGCTTCTTAGCCTCCTCCTACCGGCCTTAGTTATTATATATCGAGGCTAAATTACCTATACTCGTCAACGTAAAAGGGTAATCGGCCCTTAGCTTAATCTTATTCGTTTCTATTACTTATACCTTTAACTTCTTAGCCTCCTTCTACCAGCCTTAATTACTATATATCGAGGCCAGGTTAGCTATACTCGTTAGTATATATAGGTGATCGGCCCTAATCTTAATCTTAAAAGTCTTTATTATCTATATAAATAGCTTCTCGGCCTTATTCTACCAGCCTTCATTACTATATATCGAGGCTAAGTTACCTATACTCGTTAGTATATATAGGTAATCGGCCCCGACCTTAATTTTAAAAATCTCTATTACTTATATAA
The DNA here is from genome assembly GCA_033296885.1 of Triangularia verruculosa. Classification (NCBI taxonomy): domain Eukaryota; kingdom Fungi; phylum Ascomycota; class Sordariomycetes; order Sordariales; family Podosporaceae; genus Triangularia; species Triangularia verruculosa. The sequence goes on along the minus strand of MU864060.1, from coordinate 3,657 downwards.
ATAACTTTTCAGCTTTATTCTACCGGCTTTAATTCTTATATATCGAAGCTAAGTTAACTATACTCGTCAATATAAAAGGATAATCGGCCTTAAGCTTAGTTTTACAAATCTCCACTACTTATATAAACAGCTTCTCGGCCTTATTCTACTAGCCTTAATTACTATATATCGAAGCTAAGTTACCTATACTCATTAATATATATAAATAATCGGCCCCGACCTTAATCTTAGAAGTCTCTATTACTTATACTTCCAACTTCTCGGCCTCCTTTTAACGGCCTTAGTTACTATATATCGAGGCCAGATTACCTATACTCGTTAGCGTATATAGATAATCGGCCCCTAGCTTAGTTTTATAAGTCTCTATTACCTATACCTTTAGCTTCTCGGCCTCCTTCTACCGGCCTTAGTTTCTATATATCGAGGCTAGGTTGGCTATATTCGTTAGCGTAGAAGGGTGATCAGCCCCGAGCTTAGTTTTACGAGTTTCTATTATTTATATAAATAGCTTCTCAGCCTCCTCCTATTAACCTTAGTCCTTTTGAACTAAAGTAAATAATAATATACTATCTAGAGTCGCTATATCCTCATTTTCTAGCCTTTTCCCGCGGATACTTTTCGCCTTACTTATTATTTATTATACTACTTTATATCTCCTTTATAACTATATATATTAACCTTTATTATATAAAAGCTTTGCTTATATTTCAGCTGTATTTTCATTAAGTTAATAACCGAGGGTTATTTAAATGTAAGCGAAAAGATTCCGATATTATATTTAATTTTTATATTTATTTATTACAAATAATATTATTATTCGTTCGATATATTATTACTTAAATGTTTCTTACTCCTTAAATACTTCTAGCTACCTCCTTATCGATAATTATATGAGCCCGTATATCTTAAATTCGTCCCTTACTTTATCTGCTATAATAAAATAGTAATCCTTTAATATTATTATATCGTCTTCGAATTTAACGTTTAGAGCGTTATTTGTGATATTGTCCATATTATCGTCCATAGTATTACCGTTATTATCTGACTCCCTGTCTTTTACTACGTCCGTATCCTATATTTACGCTGTATCTGTAATAGTCTTAGGTGGTTTTAAAACCTTTTAGGGGATACCTTATCGGTTAAAGAAACTTATAAACGATAAAAGGTCTGCAGTAGTACGCTATTTAGATCAGATATAATTAAAGGATATTTACTATATCGTAAGAATTATATTTAATATACTTCTATCTCGTTGTAAATTACTACCGTTATACCCTAATAGCCAGGCCCTCTTATATTCGTTTTCCCGGAATTTAGTTAAGTATTTTTTAGGTAAACTCTACGGCGCCTATACTTATATATAGGCGGCCGCTTAATTAATAGTTAACGGAATAAAGTTAAATACTTTTATAAAATCGGCCGTTATATTTATATCTGTGACGAACCCCTGTACAGAACCTCTGAAAGGGATACTCGGTTGAAGGCTACTTCTGATAATTGGTTCGGTGTAGCTAAATAGTGCACAATAAGATATCTTAATGTAAATATAAGATACCGTGAATATAAGCTGTAATTATATACTGTAGAACTATTTATAAGCTATCTAGTTTCTCCGTATATATATATCTGTAGATCGTCCGGATTACATTTCCCAAAAGGTAATCTGGATTACCTTTCCTTCCCGTGGCTTACTATACTTACTGTGAGCTTATCGTTCTACTTACCGGGATTACCGTAATCCTTTCGCTCTACTCCTAATTAGTCCGTAATAATTAGCTAGGAGCGTCCCGCGTCCTATACGTTAGTTCTTTATTAACGATTGTAATACGATACCCCTTCTTTTAGGTCGACGTTTTGACGACCTTGGTTTACTTTATCTTCCTTAATTATTCTTCCCTCTCTTTTCTTCCGTAAATTTCCCTTACTCCTTTAAACTATTTCCACTATATTTAACCGTATCTCTAAAACCTCCAGTTCGAAATCCTCCTAGCGTACGTCTTTAGCTACCGCTATACTTTAATTTAGATACAAAACGATACCGTATTCTTTTTATTTCTCTAAGGGCTTATTATATAAGATAGCTGAGCGTTCTTCTTGTTATAGTGAATATATTCGTCGTAGGCGTACTTACGATGGCACTAGTGTTCCGGTTTTAGTGCGTAAGTGTATATACAGGTTTTTCTCCTTCTATCGTTCTTGCTTAATCCCTAATCTAGTAGACCGTATTATAGCCGAGTCTCGGCGTTTAGCCTGCGAGGAGGAGCTTACCGAAGAGCGCTTCTAATATAATTAGCGTAAAGCTTAAAAGGCTTTCGCTATATTATCTCGACTCTGGCGTTAACGCTAATACTTATTAACGCGGGGTAGTAAAATAGTCCGCCGAAGGCTCGCTTCGTTAGACGAGTTTAAGAAGGCCGACCGTCGTAAATCGGAGGCCGTTATTAACGCTTAGGTCTACGGCGCTTTAGATATTATTGATTAGAATGCTGTATTAGGCGACGCCCCTCCGATTAACCCCTTCCTATTTACCTAAGTGTAGGCCGTCCTTGATTTCTTTAATAGAAATCCTCCAGTTTCCTAAGGTAGTTGAGGTTTATGGTATTTAGTTGTAGGTAGGTCTTTAGGTGTTTATTAACCTTATAGTATAGCGAGTAATACGCCGACTACTACGTCGGAGATGTAGGTTCGATTTCCGTCGAGGTTTTCGGTGTCTAGATTTATTAGTACTATTAGTAATCTAGGTATTTTTTCTTTTTATCGTTTAATTTAGTTTAGGTCGGTTTAGATAATACCGGTAGAATTCTTTTAACTTATTTAGATAACTTAGATTTATCGCTAATTTCTATAAATTATTTATAGCCGGGTAACTTAGCTAATTAACTAAATATTTTAATTAACCTTTATTAATCCGTAAATCTAGTACTTCTTCTATATCGTATTCTTCTTTTTTATCCTCCGCTATTTCCTAGGTATTAGTCTTACTTACTGGTAGTGTGGATTTAGAAATAAGATGTGAAAAGTGTATAACCGTAAACGCATTGTACTAGGTAGCTCTAGCTCGTATACCGTCTCCGATATTTTCCTTTTAACTTTGAATAAACTTACTCTCCTATAATCCAACTTTTTATTAAGCCTCTTTATATATAGATTACGTATTAATAAAAATACTTTATCCTCCCTCTTTAAGCGAGGTCCTTTAAGCCGTTTAATATTATAATACTTACGTATACGTTCCCGAACGAACTTAAGTTCCTCCTTAAGTTTGGCGTATAGTATATATAACTTCCCTGCCTTTACTGCCGCCTTAGGCACCTTTGCCTCTAGTCCTTACCGTAGATCCGCTTTAAAATTATAATTCGCGAAGAATAATGTAACTTTCGTTATCTCCGTAGGTACTGTATTATATGTAAGCTATACCGTTAATAAAAGTTTAACTTAGTTATTTTATTCGAAATTAATATAATTCCGAAGGTATTATTGGACGATCTAGTTAAGCCTCTTGTTGAAATACAGCATTTGTTTGTGGATTTTACAGTGTGTTTAAGCCCTATGGAATACAGGACTTCAATGGCTTAGAAAATTCAACAGTGTTCACTGAGTCATGGGCTCCGGGAGCTGCGGCTCACTGAGGTGCCCAGAGGCTCCGGGTGCGGCTCC
>MU864059.1:0-47620 GCA_033296885.1 Triangularia verruculosa | reverse complement strand
CTTTTTAAAAACAAACAAAACTGTTTTTATACCAGTCCCCCCTTTTTACCCCCCCCCCCCCCCCAAAAAAAAAAACAAAAAAAAAAAACCCCAACCCCCCCCCCCCCCCCCCCCCCCCAACACACAGATCCGGTAATTGTTAGATCGTTGTATAATTTTGCAAGCACATTCACTTTGGCCTCCGTGACAAAGTTGTGGACAGCTAGTACAGAAAATCAATCTCCCAAGGATTACCAGCAGAGGAGACGCCCGCGTCCTACGCGCCCGTCTCTCGCTCCTCCCGGATAGACGTCATCTCCATGCCCGCGCCGCCAACCCCACTCCCCCCCTCAAGCATCGGCTGGCTCTGCGGCGGCCCAAGATGCGCTTCCTCCCCCGACGGCGGGGTCTTGATGTCAGGGGACGCCGTCGACGTCGCTCCCGGCTTCGTACCGCTGTTTCCCGCGCTGACCGTTGGCGTCGGGAATCCGCCGGTGCTGCTATTGTCACTCGGCGTCGGCGCGTTGCTCGGAGTCACCGACGACGACCTGTTTCCCGACTCGGTGTTAGGAGGGGTATCCGTCGGTGCCGGTTTAACCGTGGCCGTGCTACTACTACTAACCTCCCGCTGTAATGGAGAAGCGTGAGAAGGTGAGTTGCTCTTCTTGCTCTGCGCGTCTCCGCCTCGGGATGAGTTTCGAGGGGAAACTCTGCCAGTCTGTGCACCTCGCTTGTCAGTGGTCAGCAACCTGCTGAAAGCTGCGGACGGACGAGGGGTGATGATAATCAAGCATACCTGTTTGGCCCATCTAAGACCGCAGCTGTTGCAGAGATCTCTCTGCCCGCTCGGCCCTCTCCGCCACTCGGGCGTGTTGCGTGTGTGGCAATTGGCGCAGTCTCTGATCATGTTGCCACCGCCCTTTCTTCTCTTCCGTTTCTTCTTGTTGGACAGCAGCTGTGCCAGCTCCTCGGCCAGGCAGCGGTTGACCTTTTCCATTTGTCGCAGCTCATACTGCCAGCTAGTACATCTTGTGGTCTTGAGTTCGTCAAAAATGTTGTCGTCAGACGCCAATGCGACATCTTGAGTTCCACCTCTTAACTGGCCCGCAGGCTGAGAGATGAGTGCACCTTCAGTGCTGATGGTTTTGGTGTGGCCCATCACCACCCCAGCCATGTTCTGGCCACCATCGTCCGACACACTTGCCGCTGACACGCCGGCCTTACCAGCAGGTGCTATCGCGCGAGAGGAGGCCTTGAGCAGCTTCGTCTGTGCAAGCAAGAATGTGGGCTTCTGGCCCTCCTCGGCATCTCCAGGGTAAAAGGTGGTATGTGCCTGCAATACTTGACCTCGCTTGTTTTGGATCTCGTGCTTGCAGCCGGCAATCTTCCCTCTCCTCGACTTCTCAATAGTCCGGCCGAACTCAATTTTCGATTCTTTCCGCATGAGCTCTTGCATGCTTGTTCCCTCCAGATCTTTGCGTTCGAGGTCCAAGAGTGAGCGGACGTTTGATGACACGTACAGAAACATGCCCGAGGTTGATACCTTTGACCAGATTTCGCTGTCCCCAATACCTCCATGCTGGTCGAGATTTCGTTTGGATAGCGCAAATATTGGGCGTTTCCTGCCCACGAGAATGATACATTTTCGGCCCTTGCCCTGCTCAGAGAACAGCGTGCCGTGGCTTTCAAACCAGGTATAACCGCTGTTTTTTCGTCGAATTCTGAAAACAATGTTGACGGGCACGTTTGCCTGTGCTTCCTTGAGCTCTCGGGTCACGGGAACAATGTCGGAGGGGTGACAGATGGACGCCAGAGAATTGCCCATCAAATCGTTGGTGTCGTACTCGAGAATCTTCTTGCACGACGGCGACAGGTAGAGGAACAGGCCCTTTAGCGAGAGCACATGTACGACGTCATCCGCGTTCTCGAGCAGCATTTTATCCCATGATTGCTTATGCCAGTCCGACACGGCCCCCTTGGGGCTGTATTGCTGCAAAAGGGTCGAAACGTCATCGATGGCCAACGTCTGGCCATTGTCAGGCTCCCATTGTGTTGAGCTCGGTGGTGTCCAGATGTATTGGCCAATGTCGCTATGCACGTAGTTGACCTGCATAGCACCACTGGATTCCTGCCCAGAAATAGCGTCTGGGCATTCAACCAGATCGATCTGAAAGCCAATAAAATACCGAATCGTCTTAGGATCGTCCCAGGGGATGGGAATCATGGTGAGGAGGTTGAGGAAAGGCTTGCCGCCCTTCCGGTAGTTGATTAGACTCTGCTGGATCTCGCGTCCTTCAGCAATGGCATTCTTGAGCTTGAAAACGGCGTGGTTCTCGACAAACTCTCGCTTTGTCCCTGCCTCGACCTTACCAGTGGGACTTTGGAGGAAACGGCAGTTTTGTCCCACAATCTCGTGGCGAACGTAACCCGTCAGGTTCTGGAAGTTGTCCGAGACATAAATGATAGGACAGTCTTGTAGCTCAACGTCACACACGACGAAAGCACACGACATGTCCACGGCACCGATATGCAGCTGTGCGTTTTTCCGTGTCGCCACGTACCACAACGCCCTGAGCATGTCAAAGCCGCTCTTGGAATAGATGCTTTTTTCTTTGGCAGCCTGAAGGCTGTCTGGAAGGGCGGGCCCCATGGTGGTGGCTGGCGTTGGAGGAGTTGACCCTACCCCGGGAGCACTGGGCTGGGCAGCGCCCATCTGGGACATGGTGTGACTGGTTCCTGACGCCGGCGACCGATAGGCTGTCGTACCCGAAATCTCCCGCGCCAGAGGAGGAGGCATGGTGCTCTGGAACTGATTCATCTGAGGGTCCAACGTCAAGCTGTGCGGCCTCTGCTGAGGGCGAGCGCCAAATGCGTCTTCCACGCCTGTCATGTCGTCGTTTGCCAAGCCTAAAGGGGTAGCCCCCATTCCCATGTCCATTGAAAAGTCGGGCGTAACCGTGCCCATGGTGGTGGGAGGATACTGATGGTTGAGGCCAGGTGAGTTGAAAAGGTTGAGAGAGGCCGGGTCGGTCCCCATCGCCTCCATGTTCAAGTTTGAAAAGGCCATCATATTGCCCATGATGTCCGGTGACAGAGCACCGTAGTCGGCGGTTTGGTCCGACATGGCCATAAGTCCAGGCTGCGGATAGGGCCCAGAGCTACCCGGCATGCTCGTCTGCATATCTCCGAACCCCGCTATTTGAGGGGAGTTCAAGTTTCCAAACTGAAATTCCTGATAGTGATTCGGGCTTCCAAAATCCATCATGGTGGACAGGCGGCGGTCCGCATCGTTTGGGAGTATGGCGCCGGCCTGGTAGTGGGAGATACTCCTCCCCCTCCTGCGGATCTCATTGTTGTTTTGACGAACAATCTCATCCAGCGAGTCCGGCATGCCGGACAGGCCCGAGGTGTTGATCATGCCCAGGTTCCGGCCGGGGTTTTGCTGACCCCGCCGCTGAGCATCCTCCTGAGCAAGCTGCGTCGAGTAAAAATTATTGTTGTTCATTGCGACCACATTAGACTCGGTGCGCGCGCGTCCGAGGTTGCGTATCTGGTTGTGTGGGTGTGTGAGTGTGGTGGTGCGTCTGTGTGTGACGGAGAAGCGATTCTGTCCCTCAACAATCAGGTAACCTAGCTATCGTTGCCCCATCGAGGGACGAGGCGGTTTGACGTCTCTTTTCGAACCAGATGGGCGGCGGCATCGAACTACAGCCAAGGGGAGGGGGCGGCGGCAGCTACCGGGGGTTGTGACCCGAGGCGGTCTGGATTGGGCGTAGGGCTCCGAGACGCAAAGCAACGACGAAGAGAGGGATAATATGGCTGTGGCGGTCTATTTGTCAACTATCAGCTCCCGGACTCCCACTCGTTCTCGTTGGGCCCAACGAGCATATGCCATCTGCAGCAGCACTACCACGGAGGGGAAGGGCAAAGAGAAAGAAGAAAGAAGAAGAAGCAAAAGTTGGCAGTGATGGCGGAGGAGTATGCGGACGGTAGAGATCGAACGTTACACACCCTGTACAGAGTCTTCCTAAAGCAGGGTTTAGGAGTAAAAAGACAGGGACCGGGAGAGGATGCGGACGGGAATGGAGAATGCTAGGTAAGGTAGGTAAGGTTCAAGCTGGAGGAGGTTTGGTCTGGTCTGTCTGGAGTGGTCCGGCCGGGGCGTGGTGCCAGGTCTCACGACACGCGAGACGAGGCAGCTATTCGACGGCGAGATTGTGCGATGCAGTGGGCGGGCGGCGGCAGACGGTCTCTGTCGGTTGATACGGGAAAGAATGATAAGGGGAACGTTGACATGTTCCCCCCCGGTTCCTTACCCACCCGCTGGCAGCATTCCTAAGCGGCGGGCAGAGCGGGGCCAGGGCACACCGGCGACCATGGGGATTCACAAGTTCCCGTCCGAAGCCCAATCAGATGTTCGCCCTCTCTGGGCACCACCTGGAGAACACGCCACTCCGAGTCCGTTATGTAAGCGTGCCTAAGAGACAGACCCCACCGTTGTGTCCCGCTGGAAATAATGAATGCACTTTTGAGGTCACCGATGGGATATTCTCAACATTAGCATACCTCCCCGCCTCCCCGCGCCGCAGCACCTTTTTCCCCATCATCCCAAGCAAGCCACAACCCATCCGGCCCATGGTCCGTCCATATGCCGAGCACTTCGATTGGTTTGGATCCCATTTGCAGCTGATGACGATGCGGTGCAGTCTCACCTACCAGTCCTATATAAGATCCATAATCAGCATTGCCATGCCATTCTCTCGGCCGGGAACCGATACCGAGATACAGTAAATGTATGCACGATTTTCCGCCCCCCCTAGTCAGCATCCGTGTCCGGACTTTGGTGCGAACCCCTATTTGTGTCCGCTTCGAGCCGGATGACGTGTGAAGTCATACAAAGACGTTCGACCCTGCCAAGGCAATTGCGGGCTGAAAAAAAGACCCTTTATCACTTTAGAAGCTTAACCTCCCTAAACTGACATGTAGCTCGTACATGAGAATGGCTCATCGGATGAACAAACATGGTATCATGCCCGTAAACTCCAAAAACTTACTCCCATCCCTTGCCGCCTTTTCCCAATTCCAACAGTCCAAACCTCCCCCAAAGAATCACTGCTCTCCGCGGCCTGGCCCTATGCACAACTAGCTTTGCCATACGACAGCTTCATCCGCAAGCGCTGAGGTATCACTTTCATCACAACCGAGCTTGGGAACTAACCGAAATGGGCACGGATGGTCTGTTGCGCCTCGGGTGTGAACTGCGAGAGCAGCGGTGTTGGATCAGTACCGGTGCCCTCCAATAGCATCTTGGTGGCCGCTACGACACGAGCAGCGTTTTGTCCGCTCAGCGTCTCTCCCTCAAGGGCTTGTGCGACATAAACGAAGATTTGTGCAGCCCGCCCCGGCGCAGCGATGACGGGATGTTGCCTACAACAAGCTGTTAGTAACAAGTTTTCTGTGAGGTGGCCCAACCCGGAAAGGATAAACGGACTTGTTGATCAGGTCGGCGAGGTAGAGATAGCCATATGGTGCGGCTTCCTCGTCGTTGCTGATGGGGAGATACTTGATCCACTCCGCAGCCACCTGTTCGGCATTCGGAACGGCCGAGGCATTGTAGTGCAAGATCTTTGCGATGGCAGCACACGCGTTCTCGGTAGCATAGACATTGTCTTCGCTTCTCGCGTCAGGGACCTGCATGAGCTGGAACAGGTACTGTAGTGTTCCGGCCAGGAACGCGGCCCACTGCTCGCCTCCATGACGAGCTGCCACGCCAATGCCATAAGCCGCAGCCTGGCGGATGGCCGGGGAAGGGTCCTGGCACCCACGCACCAGCGCCTCGCTGATTATGGGAGCGTAGTTGCCGCTGCGCGCACCGCAGTACTCGAGAACGTCGTCCATGATGCATAGACCCCACTGGCGCTGTGTTGGGTCGCCCGACTTGAGGAATCCTTGGTATGTGGCGTGGAGACGCTCAAAGTGGGGCAGGAAGCTCTCGCCGTGGTACTTGAAGACACAGTGGAACGCCTTGTTCATGTCGGAGAGGAGAGTCTGATCGTCCTCAATAGCCATCAAAAGTTCCTCAGCGTCGTCCTCGGCATCATCTCCGGCAGCACCGTGGTGCTCCTCTTCGCGCTGAGCCACACGGTCCTGATAGTCCTCCAAAGTGGAAGTGACTGAATCAATGAACTTGCCCATGCGTTCGGGGCTAAGGCAGGGTCCACCGATGACCTCTACGGACTCGTAGAAGCATTGATACATCTCAGCCAGGGTATCAACGGCAGGCTCTGCCGAAAGGACTTCCAGGAGCTTGTCAATAGTCTTGTCCCACAAGAACTTGAGCTGGTCAGAAGACGGTCCAAAGGCCTTTTGAACGCAGCTGAGAAGCTGTGGAACGAGCTTGGCGGAGACATATCTGACAGGATCGTGGAAGAAGAATGCGAGACCAGGGAGGGCGATCTTCTCCATAATCTCGTCCGCATACACAGCAAACTCGTCCTCGAGGACCTGGGCGTAGACAACAAGGAGTTCGATGGCCATGTGCTTGTCTTCCATCGAGCTGGTCCTGATACCAATCGTCTTGCCGCGGAGAGGCACCAACTCCCAGCCCTCTTCTTGCTGGAATTTCTCAACCTGGTCTTCGTCATCGAGGAGCTGGATATCGGCCTTGGCGCTGGCGAGCTCGAGAAGGGGTGGCATGACCTTTGGAAGGCAAGGCAAGAAGGTCTTGCCCATCACGCGGCACATTCTGCCCCAGCAGTGCATCAGATACTGAGCCTGCGGGTCGTCGGGCTCAGTCACGTTGTCCTGGATAGACCCAAGAAGCTGGACCAACATGGTCGCGTCGTTACCAAGGCGCTCCTGGCCAACAGCAAGAGCGATGAGGGTGGCACACTCCATAGCCTTGGCTCGAAGGAGGCGGTACTCCTTGTCGTTCTCGCGCTGCAACACGCTCACCAGCATTGGCATCAACGTATCGTAATATCTGGCAAACGCCTGCTCGGCCGCGTCGGCAATAGTGGCGATGGTCGAAAGGGCTTGCTCTTGAACGTACCGCTTCTCGTTCTGGAGAAGCTGGTAAAGCTTGGTGAGGAGCTCGTCCAAGTATGGCTCAAGTACGCTCTTATCGGCTTCTTCGCAGAAGTTGACCAAAGCGGCCGCAGCGTGAGACTTGACTCTGGCCTCGGGCGAATCCAGGACCGGTACAATGGCACTGAGGACAACATCATAGTACTCTTTCTGCATTGTTGGCGCAAAGTCAGTGCTCATCTGACCCAGAGCATTGCACCCAGCCCACCGGACACGAGGATGAGGGTCCTTCAAGGCCGGTACAACAAGCTCCAGAACCTGCTTGAGTTCTCCAATCATCTGGTCACGGCAACCCTCTGAGATGGCCGAGATGGCCATGAGAGCCGCATGCCGGTCTCTCCAAGCAGGGGACTGCATCATACGGGGAAGCCAGGCAAAAGTTGGCTGCAACACAACCATTCCTCCCAGCTTGTTCGCGAGGCGGTCCATGCAGTGCTCTCCGGCCACGTGGTTATGGTCACTTTCCTGGTCGTCCAGATCGTCAGCCACAAGCCATTCCGCAGCATCGTCGTCATCCTCGCCAATGTCGGTCATCAGACTGAGGCACTGGGTGATCATATCCTCGGTGTATTTGGGATCCTTCTTGCAAATAGATGGCGCGTAATCGGCAAATGTAGCCATAAGCTCCAAAGCATTTTGCCTGCAAAGGTCGCTAAGCTCCTTGTCCTGAATCACGGCAATCGAGAACTGGACAAGGCCGGAGAAGGTGGGCTTAAACATCTTTGGTGAGCTCTCGGCGAGGTCGATAAGAGCCACTAGGCCTTTGCTGAGATCCTCGGAATCCTGAGAATCCTTGATTGGTGGCAATATATTGAGAATTTCGGGAACGAGACCAAAGTACTTGGCCTGGTTCTTCTTGGTTAGATTGCGGAAAAAGGAAGCAAATGCCTCCATAGCAGCAAGACGGACCGAAACAGATTCATCCTTGAATGCTTGGGCAAACACGCGAGCTACCTGCTCCTCGTGTTGCTTCTCGATAATCCCTGGAGTGGTTGTAAAAACACGGAAAGCCGTTTCTCGCTTGCCAGCATCAGGGGCCTGGCTGAGTTGGAAAAGAACCTGCAGGAGGTCCACCCAAGAATCGTCTGCAGACAGGTTAGTGGTGGCGCATCGCAAAATAAAGGGCACGGGTGGACGCACTACTATCGTAATACTGTCTGGCTAACTCTGCAACGGCATCACTGATTTTGTTCCTGACGTTCTTGTCTGTCTCGGCAAGCAAGGCCTTGAGAAGCTCATTGCGGATTGCCTCGCAAGTTTGGGGTCCCAGAGAGATAAAGAGGTCAGCATTTTCCGAGTTTGGTGTCTTCCGAGTCTTGGATGCTATGCGGCGGAAGATGACGGCCGAAAAGGTGCGGACCTGGGAAGCAAGAGATTAGCATTATGATAGCAGAACAGGCGCATCCCAAAGACGTACTGAAGGGTCAGGAGAGGTGCTAATCTGCTCAGCCAAGCCCATTAATAGCCATTCTGGCCGCTGGCTGGTCCACTGGTTCTGGAGGATTTCCTCTGCTTGTGAGCGAACGTTGTTGTCTGAGGACTGGAGTTGCTGGAGCAACTGGCTTAGTTGGGCGGCAACGTCAGCCGGGAGAACCGAGGAAGACATGATGGTGAGGTTATATGAGCTGAGAGGCGCTCACGGGGCCTGCCGATGGTGTTGTGATCAGAGGCGGGTTGTTGACGATTCTACTCAGGACGAAACCAGACTAGGATGTAGAGCGAGCTTTGGGCTCCGGATAAGGAAGGACGCGTCGGTTGAAATGGTCGCTGCCTGTCTAGAAGGGGGTGCTGGCCGGTCGTCTGGAATGCCGAGGTCGAAGCAGCTCCTGTTCAAGACGCGTCGGGTGCAAAAAGCTCGGCAGTCTTTTTCTGAATGGGTAGTGTTGTTGACTCTCTGGACGAGTCGTCGTGAGAAGGGGGTTTTTGGTCTGCGAAGTGGAAGGAGGAGGGGAGTGCGACGGATGGTCAATAATTTTTTGATTGGGCCTGGACTGTTGACGAGTGGGGGAGGGGCAGACGAGACAGCTGGCGGAGGGGAATTTTGTGTTCGTGCAGTGCACGGTGGTCGCACAGTCCAGGTTTAGGCAGCCTCGTACAGAGCAACCGAATTGGCCCTGATAAAAGCCACTGCTGATGCAGGATGGTTATCGCTTGCTCCAGCAATGATAAGAGCAAATACAAGAGCCAAGTGAAGAGTGAAAAGTGAATTGGGTTGTGTGAATGCGATGTTGGGTGAGAAAAATCTTGTCGAGTTTACTGCAGTATAGCTTGTGATAGGGCTGAGAGTACAGGGCATGGCAGCGTTGAACTTTATATGGTTGGTGACACCTACTTATTGGATTCCCGGCTTCCAAACTCATGCCAGCTGCCAGCCCTTCCATTTGCAGTCCAAACCAGCACCACCAAAGCCACTCGGCGGCGGTTTTTGTTATACGAGCTCTTATCTTACTACAAAGGAAGCACTTCAGGAGACAACAGGCACATATTGTCGGTGGTGTGGGGCATGTCAATCACCAGCGACTGTGATCTTCAAAAGACACGCTGAGTGAAACGAGAGGTCCCGCATAGGCCCAAATTTCACCAAATGCGTACTTCTCTTGAAGATACCACAGCAACGGCTGCACTGGTACATGATCATGTGCCACGCCACCGTTGAAGGTAGTACTGAGCCAAAGTCGAGGTCGATTCTCGACAACAGCTCAGGTTGCCAAGCAGCCTGATAAACCCGATAAGAAGGGCATTGCGGGGTTGAAGGAGTGGAGAGACAGGGCAGCGGGACAGCAGTCAGGCCAGTCCTGGCGTGACCCCCAGAACAAGAGAGTATGTGGAAGAGGGTAGGGGACGGGATGCGGGAAGATACAGATGTATCAACAGCTGTTTTCTCGGCATTTTGTCCAGTCAAATGTCCTCACCTCACAGCATCTGATGCACCCGTTGGTGCTTCTGCTGGCAACCCCGCATCGCCCTGAAGCTCCGTCATAGCACCCGTGCCACCCTTGTCAAAGCGTCCACCTCAGCAGAGACAACAACCACCGTCGGCCCTCTTCCTGACCACCAAGTGGCCTACAATTTGACACGACTTCTCAATCTCGACTGGAATCTTCGAATTATACCAATTTTTAATTCTTTGCCGCAAAAAACATCCAAGTGACAACAACCACAGCTATTACACCTCCCGCCGCTCACAATGGACATCCCTGGTGCTCATGGAGGCACCAACAACAGCTCCAGCAGCTCGCTACTGTCAACCTCCCAGACCGAGCGCACCAAGTCCCATATCGCTGCTCATAGGCAGAGCTTTGCCGAGGACCAAAGACGCCCTCCTCCTTCTCCCCGCACCCACCGGCACCCATCTCTGACCCAGCAGGCCGTCCAGGAGCTCATGAACCACCCTCCCGTCAACCGACACGCGAACCCCCAATATGCCGGTAGGAATTGGCAAGAAATTGCGGTTGGCGAATTGGCCGTGGCAGAGGATGTGAAATGGGCCAACCTCGATGAGAGTGTGCAAGATGCTACACTGGTATGCTAGCTACCTTTGACAGCTCTCCCCATGTCGGTCTCCATGCTGATCCGCTGGTGTAGACACTCCTGAAAAACCATCCTACCAATGCCGTCCTTGTACGAGAAACACCCACATCAAAACGTGCCATCTCCACCTTTGACTACAGCGACCTGAACGCCTACTTGCTTGTGGTAGTCGGGCTGGCTAAACCCGAGGAGGACCAGATTGAGCTTTACGATCACATTGCGAAGAGCGCCCAGGCTCAGACACCTGTAGCCCTCCGGGAAATCCAACCCATCTTGAAGAAGAGTGAGTTGGTAGTTTTACCTACCGAAGCGACTCTGGACGCCGCCGTGGAGGCATTTGGAAGTGGCATCCACCGGCTGCTGATCACCAACGTCGCTGGGGAGGTTATTGGAATCCTAAGCCAGCTTCGCCTGCTCGAATTCTTCTGGAAAGAGGCCGTCAACTTTCCTGTTATCGACCGTTTGTATGGGAGTTTGTTGCGGGATCTTCAGATTGGTAGTACCCAGATCATTGCCGTTAAGTAAGTACTCGCCTCATGAAGCCGATATTGCCATTGACGTATACTCACAAAAGTCCAGTGCCGATGCGCCCCTCGCCGATGCCCTGCTTCTGATGCACAACGAAGGCCTCACGTCAGTCGCCGTGGTTGATCAAGGCCACAACGTTCTTGGAAACATCTCCACGGCAGATCTGAGGCTCCTAACCAGCGCAAACAACCTGCCGCTGTTTAAGCGCTCCTGCATGCACTTCATCTCTGTCATTCTCAACGAGCGCGGCGTCGAGCACGGCCGTGATTCCTTCCCTGTTTTCTATGTGAACTACTATTCGACTCTCGCGCACACAGTAGCCAAGCTCGTTGCCACAAGATCACACCGGATGTGGGTGGTCGAGTCGGCCTCGCCCTCTCCCAGCGCGCCTGCAACGCCGTTGCTCCAACCGGTTCAGCCGGGACTTACAGCGGCAACGGCGCCTCCACCTACGTCAACAACAGGTGTGGGCTCGACAGGTAGTCCGGGTCCCCAATCGACCGTTATTCTTCCTTCACAGTCACCCTCGGCACCGCAGTCCCCGCTTCCGGGGCAGTCGTTTTCTTCGGTTCCGTCGGCGAGTTTGCCTGGCGCGCATGTGTCTGGGAAGTTGACGGGTGTTGTGTCGCTGACGGATGTGTTGAACTTGTTTGCCAAGTCGAGCGGGCTGCGGCCTTCGGATCCGTCGGAGCAAAGGGCGAGGAGGAGGCGGAGCTCGAGCGCGTCTGTGAGGCCGAGTATTGATGCGGGGAGGGGGAGTGTTGATTTTAGGAGGTGATGTTTTTTTTTTTTTTTTTGTCTGAAGGTGAAAGGGGTATGGGTAACACACTCTTTCTTGTGGGGAGGATTGTTGGGGAGAGTTTTGTTTGAAAGGGGGAATACGGAGGGGGTTTTGGGGTTCCTAACTTGAAGGTGATTATTTGGAATTAGGGGGGTTTTCATGATAATTTCCTGAAAGAAGTAACGAAAAGGGGGGGACACAAGAGAGACAGATGCTACGATGATGAGATGGGTTTGTTGGGGGGAAGGGGGGGGTTCATGATGATAGCAGTGCAGTGTAGTGTAATTATCAATACTACTAGAAGTTTTTTTTCTCTTTTTTTTTGGGTGCTACAGTCTTGATTGTATGTATGTACATAACGCAGGGGAACTATTTCTTGTAATTCAAACCACCGCCAAAACTTGTTTTGGTATTTTTTTTCTTGCGGTGGTGACGACGGGATATTTTGTCTTGCTGGTTTTGAAGGCACAGCAGCCTATGTTAAGGGGTGGGGAGAGTGGTGGTTCGGAGGGGGAGGGGGAGGGAGAGATTTCCATGGGGGAGGTCGAGGGCATGTCAAATTACTCAACCTAAAGACACACACAACTCCCAAGTCCAAGTTTACATAATAAAATACCTACCTACCTAATCACACTAAATAACTTGAAACCCCAGCATTTTGCTTTTAGTACCCGCCACTAGGTACCTGGTATGTAAGGTACATCAAACTGCAACCCCATATGGTGGTACCTAGGTAGGTAGGTAGGTAGGTAGGTAAAAAAAAAAAAGATAAAAAAAGAACGGGTCCAGTCCAATCTACCTACCTTAGCTTTGAGGCTTCATTCTGAGAGTCACCACCACCCACCACCCCCATCCATCAATCCTAACTTACCTAGGTACTTTGTAGGTAGGTAGGTAAGCTTCTAAATAGCAAAAAAAAATCACACAGGAATTTTCGGAGGAGGGTCCTGCCTTTCAAATGACAAGAAAGTTAAGGTAGAAGGAGGAGTAAATAGTATGATTCCAGGGCGGCTTTAACCACCCCTCCCTCCCCCGCCTCCGCTCCCCCTCCGCTCCCTCTCCGCTCTCCCTGTTCCCCAGCTAATAGTCAAACAACCCAGTCCAGCAACCTCCCCCCAGCACAAAAAGAGATATTTACTCTACAGTATACATAACACAAATCCCAAAAGTACAACCTTATCCAAACAGCAAAAAAACGCCCTCCATAGGTTGCGTCAAACTCATTTCGTACGAATCATCCATTTTGACCTTGTTTGTTGTCCTTGTCCCTTGTCCCTTGCCCCCTTGCCCTTAATGTACAGGCTATCATCTCATGATTCCGTACCCCCCCCCCTCCCCTTTCCCCTTCCCCCCTAACCCTTGCCCCCCCCACCTTGACCACCGTATAACATTAAGAAGCCTGTGTTCCTTCCTCCTTCATTTACCCCCCTAACCCCCTAAACCCCCACCACCAACCCCCACCACCAAACCCCAACGGCCCAAAAAACACTAATTATACAAATCCCTATAAACTACAAAACTACAAAACCCAACATCAAAACGGTACCCCAACCCCCCCTCCCCCGGTGCCAAGAAGAGCCCCTACATCCTTCAGCACCTGCCAAACCCCTCTTCTCTTCTTGTTCAACGGCTGTCGGTGACGTTGATGTTCCGAAAATCGGGAATAAAACCTCTAATCCACCCCCGACCCCGTCGCACCCCCCACCTCCTCATCCTCACCCCCTCCCCCTCCCCCCCTCAGCGCCTTTACCCTCTGATGATTCTTCCCCACCGTCGTCTCCAGCGGATCAACATCCTCATCCCCCTCATCATCATCATCACTCTCAGGAAACGTCCCCGCCATCCTATCCCTGCTCTTCTTCCTCTTCAACCACCACTCATCCACCCTCTCATTCTCATTATTAGTACTAACCGTCACCGTCGACCAACCCCTTGCTCTCCCCTTATTTCTTTGCTGCGCAATAAGATGCTCGTCATCGTCGCTGTAGTCCCACTCAACTTCTAGCCTCTCCCCCTTTTCACCCCATCCAAAAATCAAGCCCTTCCATTCGCCAGCCAGGATCCTAGCCGCAATCTTCAGCATGAGGCTGAGGAGGTGGGAGGGAGGCGACATCAAGATCTCGCACGTCTTTTGCACGACTATCATTGGTAGGCTGCGCATTTGCCTGTTGCCCGGGGGTGAAGAAGAGGTCAGTGTGCTGCGGGGGGTGAATAGGTCTGCTGCTGGGGGAAGAGGCGACAAGACCCGGCGGTTGGGGGATAGCGAAGACGAGGTCGTCGCGCGGCGGATAGCAGGGCGACGTTGCTGTTGCTGAGTGGGTGTTGTTGAGGAAGGGGATGGTGAAATGGAGATGATGGGGGTTGGTGTGGTGAAAGCAGAAGGGAAGGGCTCAGACTCCGGCTCGTCTTCGATAGCCTCCTCTGGGACGGGGTGGATGATTGACGGGATAGACTGTTGTCTTGATGCCGGGACCTTGGACTTTGGGGAGCATTCCAACTCTGAAACAGAGGAGGAGAGTGTGGTTTCCTCGCTGTTTTCTGTCTTTCCAGACTCTGACGTGGTGGTGCTCCATGACTGAGATGGTTTCGCGGTTGCGACAAGGCTGCCGTTAGGTGCTACTACAGGTGTTATAGGGGTATCGACGGTGAGGTTCTGAAGGCGGGTTCTGAGAGGCAAGGAGCTCCGAGGAGACCCAGGACTTGATAGAGGCGGCGACAGGGGTAAGGTATTTGACTGCCATGGGTCTGGGCTGTGAAAGGACTCCCTTTCGTGTCTTGGGTCGTCTTCCGGGAACGACTCCAAATGTTTTCCTTGCTCGCTTAGCGACAGGTCACCGAGACAGATAGATCCTCGTGGCGGTCCCCGATGTACATGTGCAATTTCGACCGGCGTAACTGGTCGCACAGGGAGGCAAGCGCTCGATCTCCGTGCCGGAGTCCATGGCTTCAACTTCACAGGGGCGCTCTCTGGAAGGTCGACGGTGAAAGACCTCGCAAATGGGCATGGCGTCTTTTCAAATTGCAGAATCTGGTCGAATACCTCCCGCAACACTTCGGCTCGTCGTTGGTCCTCGGGATCGTCCACTGGCACTTCGATTCGCCAATATTGCGGTTTTCGAATTTGTAACACAAACTTGCTGGATTCTTCGTCGACGCACCAGACCTGGCTCTTCTTCAAAATCGGTTGCAGCGCGGAGCCGCAGCTGAGGAATGCGACTGATCCAGGGGCACGGTATATGCGGAACGGGCCTGTAGACACACATGATGTTAGAGTCTGGTTGCCACGGCGGATGTTGTGTCTCACATACCGACTGCAATGGTCCGCTCCAGCTGCGAAGACCAAGATAGCGACCCAGGCTCAATGTCGGGACCCGTGCCTTTGGAGCCAATGGCTAGGAACTGTGTTCCTGCCGAGAAAGAAACAATTTTCACATTAGGATGGTCGTAAAGCGTATCAACGAGACCGCCGGAAGGTTGGGAGGAGGACGAGGAGGAAGAGGATGGCTGCGGCGGGGGTTGCTGGACTGGGGCCGTAAAGACGCGGCGCGGAGCCGTGAAAGAAGCTCCTCGAGTTCGCGAGAAGTCCATTGTTCATTCAATCTAGGTCGTAAATCATGATTGTGTGGGGTGAAGAGCTGCGGGCATGTCGCAGAAAAGAAGTCGGGAGCTCGCTGGAGACTATGCGACTTGCGATGGCTAAGACTCTCCTGGTGCCAAAGGGAGGAAAGCTGGCGCCGAACGGACCGCTGCGGGCGCAACTGCAAAGGGCTGCCCCACTATAGTCCTTGAACTGCCGTGTCGGAATGATTCCAGCGACGGCCGCGGCAGCAAACGAAGACTGGCAAATACAAACGGCGTTGAAGTCCCGGAGAAAATCACTGGAATTTAGATTCCAATCCAACGTCCGGGATCCCCAGAGCACGCGGGCCGTAGCTCCCTCAACGAACCGGGGTTTCCTGTCCATTGCGTGCAGCGAACCATGGCATCGTGGGTCGTTGCGACGCAGGTGTTGAGTCCGTTAGAGGGGTACCTCATCTTCTAGTACGCTCCACGTCCTGGACAAAAAGATTGGCACTGCAAAGCGGGAATACAGCATTGAAAGATAGTTAATAAGCCTCAAAAGATATCAAGAACACGTTAAAAGATAGTAATAAGCCCAAAGAAGATAGTTAGTAAGCTTTTTCTACTATTTTTAAGGTGTGATCCTGGCTTGCAGTACCAATTATCTTGTCCAGGGCGTGCGCTTTAACCAAGCAAGGAAGTACTTCTCTATCACATATGCGCCTCTGCTATCATCCGACCCTCGAGGGTGGAGCCAAGACACGTCAACCCATTTCCGTCCTAGCTGAAGGATATTGACATCATCGGCAGGGGCACCAGCTGTTCACTGCAACAGCCTGAGCTTACACGCATATATCAAGCTTGTCTCGGGCCTCACGCAATACCACCGGCTATTCTGAAGAAAGTCAAACACAGACACCAAATCAGCCAAGATGGCTTCAAACCAGAAACCCCTGATAGATCAGCTAGACAAAGACAAGCTCAAACAGAAACTCGATGTCTCCCACTTCGACTTCAACGCCATCATCAGAGGCGCCCAATTGACCTTGGTTGGCGGTACGTTTTCCTCTCACCAAACCCCTTTACATAATAATTCAAGCTAATCCAGTAAACAGCCCATCGCGCCATGCAAAACCCAGGTCTGTTCAGCTCAGAGCACTACAAACAAGCCGCCATAGCAGTAGCAGCCGGCATCGCCATCCGCCTCCTCATCGCCATTCCCATCCTCGCCCTCCGGATCCTCTTCTGGTTCCTCTCCTTCTTCGTCAACATTCCCTGGGACGAGTCCTTCTTCACCTTCATTGAGGAACATGTCCTGCAGTTTCCCCTGTTTTTCATGAGTCTGGTCCGGTACATCACCCCGACCCTCGACGACTTGTTCATGGATAGCCTGCAATGGGTGGACATGACGTATGTTCAGAAACATAAAAACGACGACGACCCGTCAAAGCTGAGGGCAATGTACTACCCCAATTTGAGGTTGTACAAGAAGAGCGATGGGAGCACCAACTCGACGAGCACGGCGGAGAATGTGAGCATGTTTCTCTATCGGTTCGCGAGGCGGGGGGCGATTAGCCTGGCTGTGTTCTTGTTGAGCTACTTGCCGTATGTGGGTCGCTTTGTGCTTCCTGCTGCTAGTTTTTACACATTCAACAAGGCGGTTGGGCTGGGACCAGCGGGGATTATCTTCGGGACGGGAATTTTGCTGCCGAGGAGGTATCTGGTCATCTTCTTGCAGAGTTACTTTGCGAGCAGAGGCCTAATCAGGGAGTTGCTAGAACCGTACTTTGCGAGAGTCAAGTTCACCAAGGAGCAGAAGAAACAGTGGTTCAGGAGCCGTGAGGGCCTATTGTTCGGCTTCGGCATTGGATTCTACACGCTGCTGAAGACGCCACTGTTGGGAGTGTTGATTTATGGCATTGCCGAAGCTGTAAGTTCTCGCTTTTCTCGAATGGAGAAAAGGAAGACATCGAAGCTAACAAATGATCAGAGCACTGCCTATCTTATCACCAAAATCACCGACCCCCCGCCGGCACCCGCCGAGGCCAGAGAGTTTGCGGCAGGTCAAGTCGAGTGGAAGAACAAGCAAAAGTTCTTGAGTCTGAGCCTTGACAAGCTCGACACAATCCACGACAAGCCGCCAGCCTATTCCGAGACCGATCCACATCCTGAGGCAAGACCGGGAACTGAGTAATGAATTGGTATTCAATGTGGATGACTTGACAGATGTGGCTGGCTGACAGATCCAAATTGGAAATACCATTTACTATTTCTTTGGAGAGCTTTTCACAGTGCTGGCTACATCATTGGCCCATCCAGGATTATCAGGATCTCAGCAATGCTTCTTATCTCCGGCTTCAATTCCTATTTGTATACGAATACCTTTGCAGTAGTCTCCTTATCACGGCCCCTTCGTCCGTATCGTCTGCGCGGTGCAGCCTGCGGGGAGCGCCCAAGAACGCTGCGGATGTTGCAGTAGCCTCGCCCAACGGCGTGGGTCTGTGATGCAAGAGAGTTCTGGCCTGGACTGGTAGTCCTCTCGCGGGACAATGATGATGGCTGGATGTTTTAGGACTTGATGAGACGCACACCAGAGGTGCGGGCTAGCTTCACGTTGGATGTGTGAGATGTGTATATATAGAGCTCTGTCTGTCTTCCAGCTTTGATTTAACAGCATTAATTATACTTGGAATCTGAACAGTGTTGCAGACACATCTTCTTGAGTCTTATCCCGGTGCCTTCTTATACGCAACCATGGGCAAGTCCGCGATCCGCACCGTTTGCAAGGCCGACTTTGACAAGCCAGCTTCTGAGCAACCGTACCTTCATGTAAACTATTATCACTCCTCTCTTTCTATTACATACCAACTAACCCATGCACCCCCCCTTTCAAAGAACAGATGGCACCCCGACATCCCCCCCCCGTGCCACCATCCAAGACGGAGAAACAGTCAAGACTGAATGCCTGGACTGGACCGGCGGCGGCCAGATCAAGAACGACGACTCAGCCGACGACATCAAGAATATCGACCTCACCCGCGTCCACTACCTCTCGGCCCCTTCGCCGTCACCAACGCCGAGCCAGGCGATGCCCTCCTCGTAGAAATCATGGACGTTCAACCATTCGAGGACAAGCCGTGGGGTTTCACAGGTATCTTTGACAAGTCCAATGGTATGTCACTCTTTCCCTCCCCTACTTATTATCACCTTTATCTTCTACTACTAAAAAGTGAAAAAACAGAAAGGGTGGCTTCCTCGACGAACCCTACCTCTCAGCCGCCAAAGCAACCTGTGACTTTGAAGGAAGGGATCTACTGTACTTCCCGTCACACCCCCCACGTGAAGTTTGCCGGCCTCATCCACCCGGGTATCTTGGGATGTGCCCCGTCCCAAGAGGTGCTCGATACCTTGAACAAGCGTGAGCGCGAGCTCATCGCCGCCAACAAACTCGACCGCGTCTTTGCTTTGCCGTATGTCTCCCCCCTACCTACCTCTCCCTCTTCAGCAGGTACGTACGTACTCCCCTACCTTACCTTACCAAATCAACCTCCCCTTCAACTTGCGCCCCCCTGTCCACAGTCACGTCGACATCCCCAACTGCCTCCACTTGAGTATTGATCGATACCTACTAATTATGGAATGCAAAAGGGCTAGAGGTGATGAAACTTTTCAGGGAAAAAAAAAAAAAAAAGAGCAGCTCTAGAGTAAGGAGGTAATATTATAAATAGTATGTACATACATACAGCATCACTACATATACATCCCCCCCCCCCCATCCCTCACCACCTCCTCCCTTCCATCGGTCATCACAACCCAACCTCCACCACCCCTCCCACCCCCCTTTTTTTATCACCATCATCATCACCACCAAACGACGACGGCGACGTCAGCTCAGCCATAAGACCCTCATAAACAGCAAACTGCACCGCATTAACCACAAACGCCCTCAACGAGCAGACCCCCAAGCCCCTGAAAAAAACCCTCCCCCCTTCTCTTCTGTACATTTCCCTCCCCAGCTCCCACGCCCCTTTTTTTTCCCGTCCTCCCCCCTCCCCTGTTCCAGTCCCAGTCCCAGTCCCCAGAGTCTGCAACCTCGTCTTGAGCACATCCAGCGGAAAAATACTCACCCACGTAGCCACCCCCGCCACCCCACCACAAACCAGCGCCCTCCCGGTGGTGGTCTCCCCTCTCCCTTTCCCGGTCCCATGGAAGTACTTGTTGTAAAACCGAGAGGAGTACTCGTACGCAAGGAAGTAGAACCCGTATCCGATTGCGTCTCGCAGCACGGTCACCCCCCCGGCTTGGTACAACCCTCTTATCCCGTGTTGAGATAATATCTGTTTTGTTATGCTCAGCGAAGACAAACTGCTGGTTTGGGAGCGGACTTTGACGATTTCGGTTGGGCAGGATATGACGAATGTTGCGATGCCGGATGCGCAGCCCGCTAGAAACGTCGTTGCCAGGTTTGAGCCTTTTTGTTGTTGTTGCTGCTGCTGCTCTTGTTGCCCCTGCTGCCCTTGTCCTGGTGGTGATGATGATGGTGATGGTGATGGTGGGGATGGTGATCGTTGTTGGGAACCAAAAAAGAAAGAGTTGAGAAAAGTTTCCGATCGGTTGTACGAGACGAATAACAGTGCGTTTAGAGCTCCATAACTCAGTATCGGAGCGGCGGTTCCCAGGAGAAAATTCCGCGGTTGCGAGAGGACGGATGCTTGACGGGATGATGATGGTGATGCTGGCTGGGGTGAGGTTTGGGATGCTTGTAACCGGACTTTGAGCACGTCCAGCGGGTTCCCGATTATGATCGAGACTGCGCCTGAGAGGTACCCTGCGAAGAAGTCTGCTGACATTTCTCCTGATTGGAAAACGGTTGGGGGAGTAAACTGTGAAAAAGGCTGGTGGTATAAATGTTGACCAAATACGGTATATCTTGTGTAAAATGGCGCCGGCTTATCGCAAGATGGTGGTGGTGCTGACGGTGAGATTCAACTTCTCTTCAAACTATACAATGATGGAACCTATAACCAAGGTCCAACCCTGGAACCGTTAGAAACAAGGGGTGGTTTGGAAATAATAAAAAAAGACATGTTCCATCTCAAATCACACATCCAAACCCCATCTCTTTGTTTATCGCCCCCCATGATCATGATCGCGGGGTTGGCTTCGGCTTAGCGGGGCGCAATGGACCCTGCCAAGCCTACCCTTCCCCGTCTCTGCCGGCATGTGAATATGCAGGCATGAGAGCCTCCTGGACGACTACATATCACGCCAACAACAACCACTATATTACACTCACAGGCAAAGGCGCGAGAAGCCGAACTCATCGAAGCCACTCGCACCCCCCCTATTGCACCACGGTCGTAAAGACTACCAAAAAAGTCCCCCAACCATGATGTATATTCATATCCCATATCTACTACTTCACTCTCTCAAACCAGACGCTTTCACCTCCAAAACCTAATGTGTATAATGTGTATGCCAGTGCCAGTGCCATGCTCATATCCATATACACAAGACGCTGTTCAAAAAGACAAACCACCACGCTGTCGTGTTCTTGATGATACTGTTCACCTCTCACCAAACTCCATAGCCATGATGCCACAAAACAGAAACAATAAAAAAAGAAACGAAAGAATTCTCCTATCCATATCATGGGTATCAAGACCGTCCGAAGACGACAAGACGATAACCCCAAGGGACCAGCCAATAAAAAAAAAACTGCCGCTAGAGAGATCCTTCCTCATCCTATTGATAAACCATAAAAACCCATTAACCCATAAAAACCGTGAAAAAAGATATATGCATCGCTTCGTGTGTCGCGTACCGCATGTGTAAATCATAGCACGCCTCATGACAATGCCCAGAATGCCCTTCCCTCGCTCTGTATGACCTTGCGCCTTGAAAACGTGTTGTTTCCGATATCATCCTTCACCCCCACTTCATGAAAATCCTTCCATCGTGAAAATTCCAATATCATAAAGATCATGCCGAGAGGGGATCCATCCATCTTCCGCAACCAAGAGCACCTGTCAAGAGACAGAGAAAAAGAAAACCGGTGCGCCATCCGAAAAGAAATGGAAAAGAAACAGAAAACCACCGGGGGAAGAAGCTCCGCCCAGATGGAGATGCGTTAAAACCTTTCCGAAAAAGAGATGCCGGGGTATCTTGTGAAATGCCGCGAAAACTCCATGTTTCCCATATGATGATGCCCAGTCGTTATTCTTGGTGTTTATCGTGTTGCGCCTCTCAAAAGCCGTTTCCCATAAGAAAAGATAAAAAAAGAAAAACCCATAGAAGGAACCAGTGCCGCAGAATCGTACCGCCCAAGGCCGCACAATTTCGCTGCAAGTGTTGTGTATCTGACCGTGTGCTGAGACAGGCTAAGACTTGAAAGAGGAAGTTGTCGAGTGAACAGATTACAGGCCTTATTCTGGTAGGCATACCCTATTCTCGTCTTCTCCCTCAATCCGTCCTAAGACCAGATCATGAAGTCATCAGTCGTTGTGTCGTCTTTTTTTTTGTGTTGATGTGTAATCGTGTAATCGTCACAATCATGACGAGTCCAAAAAATGTAAGTGTGTCCCATGCGTAGAAGGTTGCTGAACAACCGAGTGGACGAGAGATGCTCTCAAAAATGATGGTTTGGCCAGCTGTTGTGTTTGACGTGGTAGCTGTTGTTGCTGTCGGTATATTTCGTACTCAGGGTCAGCAGTCTCGAGGAGAAACTGTGAAGTCGAAAGTGTTGCTGAGTAGAAACCCGCACCGAGCAGGAATGGCCGCGGAAACGACCACCAGATCGAGTCATGGACAGCAGATCCAGCAGAAAAGAGAGCCAGGAGATGATAATTAATATCGTACAGAACGCCCGAAAATGTGAACAGTAGCCGGAAAGATAGGCTGAAGATCGGAGAATCGATGCAGGTCGGTAGTAGACCAGTCAGTCAACGAAGCTGACAGGATTCTCGTCGAGGAGGTAAAAAGACCTATTTCTTGAAGCCCGGAAGGGATTCAACGGTCATGTCAAAAAGCTCCTCAGAGAATTCGTCAAGTTCGATGATCTTGAAGAAACCAGTCCACTTCTCTTCAAACTCGCCGCGCCAGGCCGACGAGATGTTGTGAGACCATCCGTACAACTCGACACGCCAGCCGCGCTCGAGAAGACGCTCAATGTTCTTCAAAAATCCGTCAGAGTATTCGGCAGAGGCAGCGTCGCCAGTGCCCAGGCAGATGGTGCCAGGCTTCTCGTCGAGCCCAAGCTGGAGAAGCTTGAGATGAAGAACCTCGTCGACGCCTTGCTCGCCCTGTTTCATCGGAGCGGCATAGAAATCGTCGTCATCGTTGGATGTGTCCGACTGGAGATCCGCTCGCATCTTACGCGGCGAAACTGGTTTGGACACACGATGGAGAAGGTTAATCTCATAGCACATGGTGCGGGCTTGCTTGATGTGGCTTGGGTAAGACTTGGTGGCGCTACCAAGGGAACCAGCCAGGATACGTTTCCCAACACTCCGGTCGCGGGCGAGCAGGGTATCGAAGTTTGTGAAGGAAAAGGCGGGCGCAATGACGCGTCTGCCGAGAGGAATGCTGCGCTGCTCCTTCATCTTATCGTAGAAGCCAATGATGATGTTTGACAGATCGACAACAATGTGGACAGGGTTGCGAGCGACCTTTCCCAAGCTGCGGTCCGACATGGTCTTGGCATCTGCGTGCTTCAGATCGCTGAACTTGTGGCGCAGGAAGCGCTCCTTGCCCAGCTTGGTGGTCCAGTACATGGGTAGAATCTGCTGCTGGTATCTTGGGCCCATAGCAGGAGCGGGTACATCGTAGCACGTCATTCCGTTCCACAGCTGCCGAGAAGAGACAGGATACTGAGTAACCTTGACATTCTCGGGAAGAGACTTCATGTGAACCTTGGTAGGCGTCTGAATCGTCGTCAGCTGAGAATCACCAAACTGAGTGGTGGTGGTGAGTACAGCTTCAGGGCTGTTGCACTGAGCATCGTCGGCAGGGATGTTGAAGGGAGGGAATTGGAAAGTGGGAGTCTTTGAGCTCCTAAGTGGAGCGCCCTCCGAATCGTTGTACACAGGAAGCCATTGCCCCAGGCCGGCGCCCAAAAGGCCAGCCCGCTGGTGAACAACCGAAGACGTTATCTCAACGACTGGCTGAGGAACCAGCTGGGAGTACGTGATCTGAGAAGGAATGCCGAGCGACTCAGCCAGGTCAGTAGGCAACAAAGCGCCGCCGTCAGCGTCGTCGTAATCATCATCCACAACGTCCACGACAGAAGAAGACGCATCAGAGAAGGACGGGTACCCGGAGCTGTCAGAAGCTTGTGCCTCAATAGAAGTGTCGCTGGCGCCAGAGACGTAGCCCGAGTAAGAAGGCTTGTTGGCCGTCAGAGAGGGAGGCGTGGTGAACGGGTTGCTGTTCGACTCGGAGTACTCGACGATGGATGAGGGTGTCTTGTAGACCTGAATGTCTTCAAGTCGCAATTCATCGGTGGTCGACATGGAGGTGCCAGTGGAAGCCGATGACTGGGACTGGTAAGTAGCAGACTGCCCGTAGACCATGGCGGGCTCAAAAACTGGTGTCTGAGTTTCGTAGGTCGTGGCAGCATAAGCTGAGGGCGGGGGCCCATCCTCGGCACGACGAACAGTTTGCAGGGTGGGGGTGCTCATGGGAAGGCTGCTAAAGTAAGATTCGAGCGCAGCGGTCGACTCGACCTCGAGGGGGTCTTCAATTTCAGGAATCAGGTCCCGCTCAATTCGGGTATAGTTGGGAATGGTGATCTCACGCTGCTCGTCTATGAGTTCTTGCTGGCGGGAGCGCGCAACTTGAACAAGATGTCTGGTGCGGTACATCTTGGCGTAGTGGTGGGCGGCGATGTCATTCCAACCCTTGTTCTTGGCTCTCTGGAAGCAAAAGCCGTAGAGCAAGTTGGCTTCTTCCTCGGCGTCATTGAGGTGGCAGGCGACGTCGTACAGTCGCCCCTCACAACGCTTGTAGTTGTCGGAGATCACCATGGCAGCCAGCTCATGATCCATGGGCGCGACGCCAAGTTGCTCGTACAACTGGTTCTGGACAATCTCGATCTTTGGGCCGCCGGCCTCGTCGTCGATGATGCGGAACTGCTCAAATGAGGGTGAGAACAAGGCAGCTTGATCTTCCTTGGAGAGCTGCGAGAGAATGCAAGACGGGTTCACAGGACGAGGCCCGAGAACAGCGGACCACTTGGCGAGCAGGTCGAAGTCAGTGCCGAGACTGCGCTTGGCCACGGGCCGACCAAAGTACGAGGTCGACGCCATGTTGGCGGATGAAGCCATCGTGTCGAGTTCAGACGCTGCAGTAGTGAGATGACAACGTGGATTGGATTGATGTGATCGATCGGTCGAAACAGAATGAGCTTCGACTTTCTAGAATGGTCAGTATTTTTCGTGGAGATGGACGAGAAGAGAGAGAGCATACTTCGCTAGCCAAAGAAAACAAGGCGGTCGTTGAAGGTGTCCAGCGCGCGATCGATCGTTGATCGTAAGGAAGAAGAATGCGTGAGGGGATGAAGAGGTGAGGAGAACCAAGCCAGAAGAGAAGAAATTTTATGCTGGGCGTGTGGCTTGCTTAGGAAATAAGCAGGAGTGGGAGAGAGGATTGGGTTTGGCAAGAAATAAGTTGGGGAGATTGGGTTGCGGGTGCGGGACTCGTCAAGAATAGCAGGAGCACACCATTGTGTGCGGTAGAAAGTGGCAGAATAATAGCAAAGTACGCGCAAGCCGCAGGCTAGAGATTTGATGCCCCTGAGATGGAGAGGCAGCGATGCCGGGAGGCAATGGATGGTGTTTTGGTGTTTGGGTTGACGACGGACGGGAGGCGATGACTCGGGTTGAAAGTGGACCCTTTCCCCGCCAATGCCCAAGCGTTGTCAAGCCACTATTGGCCAATGAGGAGCTCTGGATCGCAGAGCCGCAACACCCTGGCACATGGACTGCCGTCTGTAGTTTTCTTCAACCATAAAGACGAAAACATTTGCGATAGAAGGAGCAACTTCGTTCCTTCCCATTCACTTATCTATTGTTACTCTCCCAGCCCCCTGATTTCCCACCTGAAACCACTGCAGACCCGCAAAAGAGCTTCTACCGGCCGTCGCCAGCAGCTTGCCACTCGACGGCTGCAGGGAATAAGGTCCGTGACTCAAAAGCTTAAGTTTGCTCCTGCCTCGCCGCAGGAAGGCGCACCAAAGGACCCGCGCGTTCGTTGCCCTGCCTGCCCTCTCTAGCATATAGAATATCTCACCAAGAATCGGTGCCTGGGAGAAGCAGAATTCCATCGAATTGAATCTCCCGATTTTCCCGAGGCTGGGGAAGAACAGCGGTGATGTGTTGGCACCACCTGTGCGCCCATAGTAATACCCAACCGCAACGGCCACGCTGCGAACCACGTTGTCGTGGCTCCACAAAATCTCACAAGACTCGACGTCATCTACCACGATACCCGTCTAGATACACCAAATCACCGGCAAGTCCGAGAAATCCCAACCAGTCGCACAAAATTGATTTCCTGGGGCAGGGCTTGCCGAGCCTGCCATTTTCCATTCCCTTCCGGTGACGGGCAGCAGACTCAGTATCAAACGAACAAATCAGCCATCAAGGTGTTCTCCATTCCATTCCACTCATCAGACCCGGCTCAACGGTCGTTGGGTCGTACACTGCAGGACATTAGCCAGGGCCACCCACCTAAGTGAGAAGCAATCACCACTCCACTTTCCACAAACCCCTCAACCCCACAAACCCCGAACGTCTTTTCTCTCCACCGTCACCGCAGACGGAACTCCGTGATCCGTGATAAAAACAGAATTTTCCTTCTCGTCTGTCACAGTTCTTTCAAGGATCCCCAAGCATCAGTGGTTTAGTGGTAAAATCCATCGTTGCCATCGATGGGCCCCGTGTTCGATTCACGGCTGATGCATTTTGTCATCCTCCAAAATTATAGACCTTCATTTCTTTTTGCTTGCCCAAAGTAGCTTCGAACTCTTCCTTAAACACTACGTAAAGTTAAAATTGTACCACAACCGCGGCCTGGCTTCCTCAGTCTTAATCCATGACCCCAAACTCCCCCCTTCTGAATCAAAATCACCACCAGAAAAATAATATCCTCGAGGGCATCAAGTCGACAGCTTTTAACCTCCTAAACCTTAACATTCCCCCCCACCAACGATTGTCCAACCCTCCAACTAAAAATACCAAAATACCCTCTTCCCAAAACTCTTCCATATCTCAACAACTCAGTTCCATCAGCGTCCAAACCCAGCAACAAACCTCTCGGATACACAAGTAGTTAACCAGCATACCTACCAAAATAAATCCAAAAAAATATTCAAATCTCAAACGCAATCTCCAACGCCCCCCCAATAAACGCCTCCTCCCCCCCCTCCCGCCTCCCCTCTCTTTTCCCCCTCTTGTCCTCCCCCTTCGCCTTCCCACCAAAATATCCCCCCTCTACCACCACCCCCTTCCCCAAATCAGGAACCGACCTTGTCCTTTTCTCACGACCTCGAACCTGTCCCAGCCCCGAAGCCACCGATGACTCTGACATTGTTGTCGACGCCTCCGAAGCCCTCCTCTCCATATCACCCCCCACAATCCCCCCCTCCACCTCCCCTCCGGGCCCTTTCCCCTTCTTTCCCCCCCAACCACCCAGCCCACCACCCCCCTCCTTCACCCCTCTAGTCCCCCCCAACCCCTCAGCCAGCCGTTCCTTGAACTCCGGCTCGAGGTTCGTCGAGCTATTTGGATTCGCGGCGGTGGGGGCAGGGATAATACTGCTGAAGTACGACGAAAACGAGTTGCGCTTCATCATCCGGTTTCTTCTTGTCTTGTAAATAATCTTGGTTATATCGCAATGGGTTAACAACGAACGAAAAAAAAAAAAAACTGAGCAGTAAATCGCCCTTGTTTTTTTTTTAGCTCAGTCGATGGATGGAGGGGCAATAACAACAACAACCGTTTTAAACCAAATATCAACGTCACCATGACATACACATCCAGTCTTCACCCTCAACTTCAGATGGCGGCTTATCAACTATCTCCACTAATAGCCAGAGCCTGCATTAGAGAGAATGATCTCCTGCATGAACCTCAATGGCCCCGGCCAAGCAGTGGCTGATCACCAACCTGCAAAACGTGTCACAAAGCTGCCTGCCTCACCGCTCCTCAATCTTTGATCAAAAGTCTTCGCATTTCCTAGTCCTTCAGTTTATCATACAATACCAAACAATATCCCACTCGGAAAAAAGTCCCGAGTATGCCCTACACCATCATGTCCGGATTCCGCCTAAAGGGTATCCCTGTTCTCGCTTTTTCTTTCGCCCTGCCTTTGCCTGCCTGCCAGTATCAAATTTCCTTGCCCAACACCAACTCCAAATCCTACAGTACCCATACAATAGAAAAGAAAATTAAGCCTTCAAGTATTTCTTCTTCAGAAACATGTCCTCCATCTCCTTGCGCTTCTCAGACGTGATCTTGCCCTTCTTCTCGAGGTCCTCGTAAAACCACCGCAGATTCTTTTGCTGGATCTCTTCGTCTGTTAGGCCCTTGTTCTCCTCCCGGCTCTGCTGCATCATCTCCTTCCATCCTTCACCGAGATCCTTCTCGAGAGCTTCGGTGCCCTTGTTAAGCTCTGCGCACCAATCCAGAATAATCTTCTCCATCAACTCGGCACGGGCTTTCTGCTCCTCCTCGATCTTCTGTTGAGCGGATGCCTCCCCGCCTGGTGATCGCTTTTTGTTGGCCTCCTGTTCACGCGCCAGGGCCTCGTCTCTCTCCTTGCGCTTGCGAGCACGCTCTGCCCGGATCTGCTTAATGTTGGCCAAGTGCTCCACGCTGTGACCTAGATGGGCATATTCTTGCGAGACCCCATTGTTGGCGCGCTTGAGAGGTGGCGCGGTGAAAAAGAGGATGCGGCCGTTCTCGTCGCACTGAAACTGCTGATGAACTTCCTGGGGGATGGCGGCATCGTACTGCTCCAGCAGCGTGTACGCCTCGGGCGCCCTAGGCGGGTTGTACACGTTACCTGGCGGGGGAGCAGCGTGCGGCAGGGGCGCGATGCTGGGAGCGGGAGGCATCGGCGGACGAGAGGGCGTCATGACGGGGGGAGCGGGATGAACTGGACGGTGGTGTTGTTGTTGGTGATGTGGATGTTGCTCGAAAGCGGGCGCGATGTGAGCGGGAGGCGGCTGCTGCTGATAGTGAAGTGGTTGCGGCGGCGGAGCCTGTGGCTGCTGCGGGCCGTACTGTTGTGGATACCCATGGGGTGGGTAGTGTGGGCTTGGCTGCATTTGCTGTCCCATGCCAGGATGGGGCGGCACGTGCATTGGCATGGGCTGGGGCTGTGGTTGAAGATGGAGCGGCGCCGGGTGAGGACTGGGAACGGGCGGTGGTGGCTGCTGTGGCACAAAGTGCTGCATGCGGTAGTGGCCGGCCGGCGAGTGGATGGGCGCAGGCGCGACGGCAGCAGCATGGTGATAGGGCGGTGCTCCCGCGACACCGTGTTCGACCTTCATGGCGACACGAGGAGGTCCGATGGCCAGTGGCACAGGTGCGACCGCTGTGTGCAGCAAGGGAGCGGGAGCGGGGGGAGGCGACTCCTTTGGGCGAAATGTCAGCTTACGGTCGGACAGGAAGAGATCTCAGATGAATACTTGACGAATGGAAGAAGGAAAGGAAAGGAAAGAAAAGACAGATTGACGGAAGGGAGGTAATTGCAGGGCGAGGGAGTGTGGGGTTGGGAAAATTCAGCAAACCGTAAAAGCCGGCTGCAGCAGCGAACAGACATTTGCCCTAACAAACGCTGTACAGTGCTCAGGCAGCAGTGGAAGCGGGAGCAGGAGTGAAAACAAGGGGCTACACTTACATTTGGCTCGCGCGGCCGGCGGTGGACGGCTCCAATTAGGGGAGGCGCGTTCATGCTCCTCCACGTCGGCTTGGGAAGGTCATCTGTCTCTTTGGCATCGGCCTGCAGCAGGTGCTTGATGGGACTCGGAATCTTCCTCAGCACCCGCGGCTGGTCAAACAGGTCCATTTCATAGTCCCGATCGCGCACCTCGTCGGGCAGACAGCTGGTCCAAGTCTTGATCTTGTTAAACTTGAACTTCTCCTCGTTGTATCGTGCCTCGCACAGATACACGGCCTTGTCCCGCGCCAGCCCTCGCGGCCGGCCTCTGGGATACCGCGTGATGAACATGACGAAGCAGCGGTCCTCGACATCCTCAATGGGATGGTCGCGGTACTGGCCCGTTTTGACCACCTCATTTTCATAAAAGTGCTTGTCATAACGATGCACCGTCTGCTCAGGCCGATAGTACCAGCACGCGTTCACCCACTTTTGGCCAGAAGCATCAGACCAGAGCCGATAGAGCTGGGCGACAATCGGTTTTTGAAGGTCATTAGCATTACGAATATGAACCCAGTCGCCTTCACCAAGAGTCAGTATCTGTCTATGCGCATCGCACACGGTGGTGGCAAGGGGAACACTTACCGACTCTCCAGACCTCTCCCTTGTGCTCAATGCTTGCCATTGGCAACTTCCCATCCTCATCGCGGAACTCATCGTCAGGCTTGGCTTTTTCCTCTTCAGTGAGCAGCCGCGCCTGCTTCAACAACTCGACGGCATCCTCAGACACCTGACTGCCTTCTTCGTTGAACTCCATGGCATTACCAAACATCAACTCCAGGTCCTGGAGGACTTGATCGATGGTGGTGTACTTTTTGCGCTTGTGCTTCTTTTTGATGGTGTCGAGCGCAATCGGGTTCCGAATCAAGGCATAATAGTCGGGCATGTCGGCCTTGTCTGGAAGTCTTTCAAACGAGAGAATCCGCAGCTGGCCATCATCGCTCTTGAATCGTCGCAAGCCCTTAAGAAGCGACTGGATACGCGCCTCGAGAGGCGTCAAGACTTTCGGTGGTCTGCCGCGTTTTTTGTGAGGATCATCATCGTTGTCGGCGCCTCTCCTCGCCCGGCGACCACCTCTTCTTGAACGACGTTTCCTTCCCTCATCATCAGAGTCATCGTCCTCTTCTTCCTCGTCTTCCTCTTCATCCTCCTCCTCCTGTTCCTCCTCTTCATCATCTTCAGGAGGCGGAGAGTCTTCAAACTCAGGTAATGGTCCAAGATCTGGCAGCTCGGCTTCTTCTGCAGTGATCTCGCCGTCCTTGACCATCTCAGCAAGCCTCTCCTTGAAGACTTCCAAAAGACGGCCTGCATCGGAAAAGATGGGCGCAGAAGGCCTGTTGTACACCTGCGCATTGTGACATATGCGCGTCACGTCATGCACAAATTCTTTGAACGTTGTATAGGTCCGTTTATTAAGCTTGCCCTGCAGCCATGCGGTTAGGTCAGCAATCCCGCCCCCCTTTTGGTCGTTGGACGGATGGAGCGAGGTAAGCCACGGCAACTCACTCTTATGGTACTAAAAGCCATTGGCTCTTTGATGACTTCAAAATAGTCCGGGAGGCTGCGCTTGCTGACGAGGCGTTGAAACCCTGAAGCAATCTCATGGTCTCTGTTTTTTGTCGCGATCCAATCAGCATTGCGGCGCATCACATCGCATTGGGGGTGATATAAGACTTACTCTCCATCAACCTTGATTGTGTAACCACACAGGTATTCGGAAGTTTCCCTGATGAGCTGGAGCATATCCTTCTCCTCGTCCGACTCTTCCTCGTCTTCTTGGTTCGCCTGCTCGTCTGGCTCGCCATCGGCATCGGGTTCGCCATCAGCATCTACGTCGCCCTCTGCATCGACATTAGGTTTCGTGTCAATACTAGCCGCACCGGCGTCCACCATTTCGGTGTCGGCATCGGGGCCTCCCTTTGTGTTTTTGCGCGTCGGCGCGTCGGCGTCCTCCATGTCGATGTCTTCGTCCTCGTCACCCTTGGCTTCGATGGTTTCGCGGACTTCGATGGCGTCCTTGGGAACGCTTTCTCTCAGGGATGATCTGGTTGACTTGCTTGTGCTAGGTGAGAATTGGGAGCTGTTTCCAGAGCTCTTCTTGGCAGGCGAGATGTCGCCTCTGCTGGGCCGTTCGCGCAAAGTGGGCATCGTACTCTGTACAACCCCTTCCAAGACACTGTTTCGATGGGGGTACCTCAACCGGCTGGAGCCAGAGCCAGTGCCAGTGCCAGTGACCGTGCCAGTGACCAGTGAGAAGCTCGTGTGGCCGGGTGTGCCTGTGTGCCAGTGTTGAACCGAGTCAAGTCCCGTCGCGACTTTCTCCACAGCCGAGAGACACCAGCCCAGAGATGTCGCTCTGCCCCGGCTTGCAGCTAGCGCGTCGCTGCTTGGCGCACGGACGGCTGTCACCAGATCGGATACAAGCATACTGACCACCAAGGTGCCCCTGGACCGTGCGTCCACCAAGAGGCAGCTGGTAGCTTACGACATCCAGGAGCTTCATCCACAAGCTTCCATGGTTGGCTGACGGGAGCTTGAAACGGCTACGGTTGTGGAAAAGTTTGTTTTAGTGGTTTGCTAGATCTACCGTTTTTTGCTGCTCTTTGCGCCGTCCTCTTATCAGTCATTTCTCTTGAGCTGACACAGAACTTCTAAACTGCTCCAACATCTCATTCCAAGTCGATCACTAACAGTCATCTGAACCCCCTATCGATAACAGCTGCCGCTGTGACGTCGGCTCACGCCCAACCAAACCAGAGCTCCAAATCGGGCAAGTTGCCTTTGATATCACTCCCATCTGAACCTGTTGTTTACTAGCCCGAGATTGATTCACCTCACAAGACTCATTGCTCCTGGGTTTTCTTCGTAAGTGGGTCACTCCAGTCACGCACTCTACAAAGAACACGTAGATAAAAAGGCTAACATGTTGTCCCAGGGCATCTCTTCATTTAAGTTCAGACCATCTGTGATAAGAGCCTGAAAGTTCACTACTTATCGGTTCATTCACTGCTTCCTTCACCTATCAGCCAAATCTGTGGGGTCGTTCCATCTCAGTGCTGGTATATATACTTGACCTCGTTGCATACTTGTCACACTCACCCAACAACCAACAACCAACCCCGAGCTCGCAACTCAAACCCAGTACCCTCAACCAGCTCAGCAATCTTCACACCATGATGATCCAAATAGCCCTTCGCGCCCCCAACGGGCAGTCCCGGATCCAAGTCGAGGACGAATCCACCCTCTCCGACCTTGTAGCGCTCATCAAGTCGAAGACCGAACTTGAAAGATTCAGCCTGAAATACGGCTACCCCCTCAAAAACCTCGACATCAGCCCTTCCTCACAGAGTTCAAGTATCAAGGACTTGAAACTGAGAGGAGAGACCATTGTCGTGGCGCCTCTGGATACCGCACCACCACCTGCCCCTGAGCCCGCCAAACCGGCCTTCGTCCCCAAGGGGATAGAGCCAGATGAGACCTCCCTCGAGTGGCCCATTCGAGGCGGTTATATGGGTATGTATCTCTATCTTCCCCTCGACTTCTTGACAGTTACTAACATATCCCAGTCCTAAGAGTAATGCCCGACGACAACAGCTGCATGTTCACCGCAGTCGGCGGCGCGCTCTCAATACCCAACCCATCAGCCCACCTCCGTGCTCAGATCGTCGAGCACATTCTTTCCCACCCAACCAAGTACACCACCGCGATCCTCGGCTCCACTCCCCAAAAGTATTGCTCCCTCATGCTTGAGAAGGACACATGGGGCGGCGCAATCGAATTATCCATCCTCTCAGACATCTACGATATCGAAATCTCATCAATCGACGTAAAGTCCCTCCGCGTGGACCGCTTCGGCGAAGGCAAGAGCACCCGGATCATCATCCTCTACTCCGGCATCCACTACGACCGCATCGCCTTCGCCCTCGATCTCAGCTACCCGGTCGACTGCGACGTCACAAAATGGGACACCCACGACGAGGAGGTCCTCGACAAGGCCAGACAACTCGCCACCCAGCTGCAGCGAATGCATTACTACACCGACACGACCGACTTTGTAATCAAGTGCGAGGTCTGCCACTGGATAGGCAAGGGGATGAAGGAGGCGGGGGGCCATCAGAAGGAGACGGGACACATGGAGTTCAATGAGATGAAGATCCAGTAGGTTTTTTTTTGGTAGCAAACGAGATGGGGGATGTGCCGATGGGGGGTGTATATAACTGTTTACTTTAATTCTACACACCCAAAACGTTAATGGCGAGGCGTTAGGCTATTACCTACAGTAGGGAATGGGTTGGTTGGGTAGGCATTATTAGCGTTTGCTTTTATCAGTAGAGAATACAGGGCTTACATGTGTACATGACGAAAGAATGTCTTTGTGTGTTTGTGTGATGGAAATACTGGACCATGTACATACATACATACGGAACCAGGTAGGTAGATGAGGCATGACAAAAATTTTAGACATATAGGTAGGTAGGTAGGTATCTATCTATAGCTTTGACCGATCCTGCTCGATACCTACCCATTGAGATCATCAAGACAGCAACAAAACTACCTATGAACAATATCTCTTCATTTGCAGCCCGTATATAAAAACCGGGTATAAACCCCTCGTCTCAACCCCCACCCAAACCACCAGATAACTAGTCAGTCACCTTTACAAATAAATTACAAGTATACGATATCGTAACAACTACTCAACCAAAAAAAGTCCCTTTACCCCCCTCCCACCCTTCAAACCCAGCAACGACAAAAAAAAAGAATAAACCGCTTTATGCCATTATGGGCCCAAATCCATCAACGATGCTTCCTTCCTTACTTAAGGTACTCTGCTCAAAAAATAAAACCGCTAATGTATATTATATTACATCTTTGCCCATCCCACTCCTCCCCTCTTCCTCCTTAACCCCCCTTTCTCTTACCAAAAACATTAAACACCCCCCTCCTTCTCCCCCTTCTTCTCCTCCCCCGTAACAACCTCCCCAGTAACAACCCCCTCCCCCTCCCCCTCCAAATCCTCCACCCCCTCCCCCCTCGCCGCCCGCTTAACAACCTCCCTCTCCCTATAAATCTCCCCCCTCCTCCCCCCCGCCCCCTCCAACACCTCCACATACGTCCTAAACTTGACAATCTCATGCAGCAAGTACTCGCTCTTCCTCTCCCAATTCGCCATCGCCCTCGCCGCATTCCCCCCCCTCGGCGAAAACGCAAGCAACATCGGGCTCCTAAGCCCATTATGCCTCTGCAGCTCCCCCTCAATACTCTTGATGTACCCCTGCAGATACCCCAGCTGGTCTTTTTCCGACAAATTACTCGGCCGTGTCGATTGCTGCGGCGGAGTCCAATCCGCAATGTGTATACGATCACCCGGTAGCTTCGCGCTGTGCCGCATCGGGAGTGACCCGACGAGGTTGCCGTGGTGGTGATGGTTCCCTAACACACCCGAGGAACCTGAACCAGGACGGGCCCCGCCAAAGTCGAATGAGGATGACCGGATCGAGCGCCCGGATTGCATTGATGATCGGGTTAGGGTTGGGACTATTCCGGCGTTGACGGCTGCGGCGCTGCTTCCGGACCGGGAGTGGCCCCGGGCGCTGGAGCCGGAAGTTGGGGGCCGGTTGGACGAGGAGAGGTTAGTGGTGCTTTCGTTTATCGCCGTCACCAGCGCGTTGTTGATCACCGCGTCGCTCCAGCCGTATTCAATGTTGGAGATGCCGCCGATTAACGGCACGGTGCTGAGACGCGCGCTCCAGTAGTTGGCCGTGCTGACGAATTCCGCGCTGATTTCGGCCGTGCCGACGTGGAAGAAGTGAACCCCGCCCGTGGGCAGGTTCAAGATCCAGACGTGCTTCCTCGAGTGGCTATAACCCCCAGGAGGGAACGCCGTGGCGAGGGTTTGTCTGAGGGAAAAAGTCCCCAGGTTCGTCGCATGATCCTGCCAGTTGCCTCCACCAACAACAGCGCCCTTGGGAAGAGTACCCCCCGGTCCTCGTCTGTTCTTGTGTCTCATCGACTTGTTGGGCGAGAACGAAAACAGACTGAGCTGCCCCTTTTGGATCACCGCAAACACCTCGGTCCAGTTGTGGTTCTTGGGCTTCTTATTGTTCCCGTCCCTAAAGTGTTTGTGGCTCACAATGCCCTCCTTCACCCACGGAGGGCCGGCAAGCTCAAGCGACTCGTCATCCAACAGCTCGTCAGGCTGGATTTCCCCGCCGTCATCAGCATTATCCTCGCGGATGATAGCCTGACTCAGAGCACTGGCAAATCCAATCGACTGCTGGTAGTCACCGCGCGGATACGCCGACCCAAACGAGTCCATCGACATGGTGGTGTGAGTTCTACCCAGCGACACCTTGCTCCAGGTCGCTGAGGACTCCGTCGGGCTCCAGACAGACGTTCCATCGTCAAAGCTAGTCCTACTAGACGAGAAGCCGTTGCCAAACCCTCTGGGTCTTGATCTGCTCTTGGAGTTCCACCTCGAATTGGGCTTCATTGTGTCCTGAATGCGGCCACGGGTGGAGGCAACGCCCTCGGATGGAGCCTTGCTGAGCACACTCGGCGACCGCTTGAGCATGCTCATGACGGACAAGCTGTTGGGAGTCTGAGCAATGGGACTGGGGGCTTCGGCGCCAAACAGCGGCAGCCGGTCATCTCTGATGGAAGAATACGTCTCCTTCAAGACGACTTCCACCTGTTGCTCCCATGCCTTGAGCGGCCCATCAAATGGCGCCTTGACCAGGGGACCGCAGCTCTCGGAAGCCGAGTCCGCAAACGTCCCCAGCGCCGAACCGGGGCGTGGTGGTGGCTTGAAGGAAGCCCGGAAGCTACTATACCTCGGGTTGCGATCCTCGGATGCGCGACCTTCAGCCTCCCACTGGGGCCCCTTGCCTGGAAGGATGCTGGCACGCTTGTTGAACGCCTCAGGGGCCGACTCTTGAAGGGCCTGTCTGATCGTTGTCATTGTGTTTTTGACGAACTGGGGCTTGCTCATTCTGTGCTCGATATCGGCGATGTGAAGATCCGTGTTGAGAAGAATGATGGAGTAGCAGATGGTGTGGATAACATCTACATTTCGTAAGCATAACCATTCAGAAATAAAAAGCAACTGGCAAAAACCTACCTGGTATTTTGAATCCATGATTCGGGTTGCAGTCACACCACCGCTTGGTAAAGGCAACCAGGATCCTGTCCACCTGCTGTGTCTCGGCTCTCAACAGAAGCCGATTGCAAACAAGACGCAAGCCGTTCACAATGCTCTGGTTCTCAAAGTCAAAGAGATCCATGTAGGCACGCAGGACCCTCTGACGAATGGGGCCCTCTTCACCCATGTACGCCGCAGCCCTATCTTTCTGGATAAAGTCCTCATTGCCATCATAAATCTTTTGGGCCTTTTGCCGGTCGTCTTCGGTCGGGTCTCCCACCACAAACTCGTTCGGCTCATCGATTGACTTGGCCGATTGCGGGATGGACTCGACCTTTGGACTCGGCTCGGCACTCTCAATCTTGAAACTCGGCACACTTGGTTTCTCAAGCGGCAGGCCTAGAGTATTTGAGCTGTCACGGTTAGAAGGTCCACTGTCGGTGTGGTGTCTAATCGAAAGCTTCAAGTCTTTTCTCGCCATGTTGAGGTTGGGAACGCTCTTGGACTTGGATACTGTTGGCGACGGTGACCGGGTCCTGTTATCTTCAGCACCGGGCTTGAGGTTCTTGGTTTCGGACACGGGAGCCTTGCGGTGGCGTACTGGGCTGTCCTCATCGTCGCTATCCTCACGCAAGAAAGACTTGGGTGGGGAGGCCAAAGGCGTGGCGGGGGCCCGGCTTGGCGTGGCAGTGGGATCGCTAGGCTCGGGGTCGACTTTGCGAATAACAGCTTTCGGACTCGGGTCATAATCGGGTGAAAAGCCACGGTTGCGTCCCCGGTCCTCCTCTTCCGTCGGACCGGGACTCTTGACCTGAACTGGTGATTCCGGAGCTTCGATCGAAGGCATTGGCTCGTCCACGGGCGTTTGGGCAGCGGTTGATGTTGGGCTGTCAGCCAGGAACGGATCCATAGCCCGCCGTAAGCTGGTGATGGGACTAGGCTCTGCCTTTCCTACCCCTGAGAGAACCTGAAGCTGATCCATCGGGAGCCTGACCACCGGCACAGTCGGCGCCACTGGCACGACGGGAACCGGTGGTGGCTCCGTGTCGGTAATCGAATATTTTCGTCGCCGGAAGAAGGACGACGTCTTTTTCTGCAGTGTATGCGTGGTGGATTGATGTGGTGATTCGCGTGATGGTGGTGCGGATGACCTTGGCTGCCCCCCGAGGGAGGTGGCGGCCGGTGTTACTGGCGGTGTAGTTGTGCTCGGTGCCAATGCCGTCTTGGTCGATCCGAACATCCTCCTGAAGAAGCCCTGTTTCTCTTTTGGTTGCATGTTGGCTGGTGGCGGAACAAGGCCCGCATCTTTTGATTTTTCGTAGCCAATGTGTGGAGCTGGAGCCGAGTCGAGCTCCAAAGCCGGGACGGGCGGCGCCTCACGCACCGTGTTGTACATGGGATCTGGTTTCCTGATGGTGGCGCTCTTGGACGACCGGATGCTTCGTCGACGTTCAACGCTCGGCCCCCTCGATTGGGCTTTCGGCTCGGCCGTCTTGGGTTCGGGCGGCGGCATGACGGGCAGCGACGGCACTGTAGTTAGTTTTCGCGGGCCGGCGGGGATGGTGGGCATGGGCGCGGCGTCGTATTCATCGCTCTTGTTGAAGAAAGTGTTGGAGAAGTCGATGTGCCAGGGACCAGGAGCGGGTGCTGGTGCTGGTCCTGGTGATGGTGCTGGCTGTCTCGGGGCTGCTGTGTCTGCTGCTCCATCAAAGCTGGATGATCTGCCGAAACCCCTGGCCCACCGCTGGCTGCCCAAAACCTGTGCGTATCCCTGATCGATGCTGTTTGTGCTGCTGCTCTTGCTTCCCCTGCGGCCTCTGGAATGGATGGCCCTGGGTGTCCCGGTCTCGCGCATGCTGTTGATGCGGCCAAGGTTCGATTGGTAGCCCGAGCTGCTGTTGCTCCGCCGGCCGCGCGACGACATTCTGCTGGTGTCGTCTGCTCCTTCCATGTCGGAGCTGTACGAGTAGCCGTGGCCGTGGCCGTGGCCGGTACGTCCGGTCCGCGAGTTAAACGTCATGGTTCGGCTGTTGTCGTCTCCAAACGACGAAAAGAGGGGGTCGTCGTACCCTGTTCTCGACCCGCCAAATGACGTGGTACCGGCACCTCCCCCGAATTGGCCCATCGACAGTTGGTCCAGCGACAGGAGCATGTTGGCCACGAGCGAGTCCCGTGTGACCTGCCGGGCCGGCAGTGAGAGGTCGTGGGAGTCGCGATGCGTGGGGCGAGACGACGGCGACGACGATTCGGGCGATTGTTCTTTATGGTTCGGCAGTGACATCTCGTAGGGGATATGGCTGGGCGTCAGGCTTTCGAGAAAGGTCTCTATGTCGGCCGTGTCTCTGCCTGCGCCTTTGGGCAACCTAAGCGCGCGGCCCCCAGCAGATGAGGCGCTCTCGTCTTGGGAAGGCGGTGTTTGCGGGGGGTCACGCTGCCTTCTGATTCTCGGGGGGGACGGAGACGTGTCGATGGTCAGGTCGGGTTTCCGTCTGCTGCTGCTGCCGGCTCCTCGGCGAGCCGTGTCGGATGTCGAGTGATAGTGGTCGTAGTCGTACATTGGTACTTCTTCTTCTGGGGGAGACGAGAAACACACGGGTGACACAAAGACGCCGGTTCGACGCCATCCACGGCTAAGCCAATCAATCAATCGATCAGCTGTGTGTCTTGTCTCGGACGGCACAATTAAAGATGTGCTGTACACTGCATATAGGGGAGCTGTGCCGTTCGTCTCTCTCCCAAGCAGAAGAAATGCTTGCCAGGATTAGATTATTAGCGGACCCTCGGTTCGGCAGACGGACGGCATTGCAAATCAGTGGAGAGATTGCAACCTCGAGTTTCTCTGAATCTTTGTCTCTTGTTGTCTTCTTTGCCCGAGCATTGATTTGATATCTTGTAATACCTGATGAACTGTGTTTCATAATCACCTCAACCAATGGCTCGACAGAGCGCGTCTCTCTCCTGCATCGCGCTGCATCTCTCCATGCAACCTGACAGCATCTGGAGTCCCAAGCTCTGCGCTAGCCCCGCGGCCATAGCGTCCAAGGGCTCCAAGTGCCCCTTTTTTCTCTCTCTCCCTGCTCCAGCTTCTGTCATGCAGCCCTCAGTTCTTTTTCCGCAGCAAAAACAAACATTTATGCGCGTCTGGGGCACACTGATCGCACAAGGGTACCCCACACCGCCAACCAACAGATCTGGAGGAACATTTCTCCACCTGACATCGTGGCAGCTTCAGCGCGCTCGCTTGTTGTTTCACAATGCGAGCCACGTGCAGCCCGTCGAACCATTGCTGTCGCCGTCTCCGATAAACAACGGCCCCACTCGGAGCGGTACCCCGGTCCACTCCGCTTCACCGGCACCGTCTTCCGGGTGCGGAGGCACTCTCATTTGCATTCTACCTACCTAATCTGATCTCACTGATATCAAACCTCCAGTTCCGTATTGACTTCCCACAAACCTCAGTAACCCCCTACCCGTGCAGCCAAAGTCGCCACCAAGATCAGACATCTCCCTTGTACCACCTCGACCATCCCCTCAACTAAATCCGGCAGAGCCCACTCCGCATCTCCTCCGTCCTCA
This sequence comes from Triangularia verruculosa, assembly GCA_033296885.1. Taxonomy (NCBI): domain Eukaryota; kingdom Fungi; phylum Ascomycota; class Sordariomycetes; order Sordariales; family Podosporaceae; genus Triangularia; species Triangularia verruculosa. The sequence continues at coordinate 7,496 of MU864059.1, read as the reverse complement.
CCGGCCTCACCTTCAACTCGGCAATCTTATCCACACAACCCAGCGGATCCTCCACAAAATCCAGCGCCACCTTGAACGCCGCCGGCCTGTTGGAAAACCGATCAAACGTCAACGCCTTGTTCACCCTCTGGTCCTTCCGGTTGTATCCTCTCCCCTCGTGCATCCCAATCACGTACCCCCCCTGATCGTGACGGTGATGTTTTCTCCTTGAAAAGGCGGGTTTCGGGGTTTGAGGGGGGTGGGATTGTCGCCGATTTCTCGATCGAGGCGGATCACGCCTAGGGAAAAGGACCTATCCGCCCCGATGAAAAAAGCCCAGTGGACGCCGCAGTGAGTTCCGTGGTATGTCTCCTTGTTGTTCACAACGACGACGTTTACGGCTGAGGCAAAACCATGTGAGTGGTTGTACACCGCCGCTCCGGTCGTCACGACGGTCTTATTGTCGATCAGCCACCCCGTGAAACTCTGGTTATACGGTCTATCGGTGGATGAAAACAAGGTATTGACTCTCACAACCCCTTTACAATCCGCTGCTGCGGCTTCGGTAGTGGGAACTTCTTTTCTCAACTTCCGGGCATCCCCCCTCATCTTGTCGTGAGGTACTTCTGTTTTGCTAGTGAGCCTCCAGACAAGAATATCAGGCACGAACTCGACCTCGCCTGTGGCAATCTCCAGTGTTCCGCGGTCTAGCGTGAGTAACTCCTCGATTATTCTTTCTAGATTCAGGATCTCTTTTGATAGCCGCTTGGCGCGGTCGAGGAAGTCTTGCTCTCGGTGGTCATTGTTGTAGTGCACGCCTACTACCAGCTTTTCACCCTGGGTGTTGAACAGCTCTATTGGCTTGGCCCGAAGGGAGTTTTTGACGGCGTCGGCGAATCCGGTGCAGGGAGGGGGTGGGGATCAGGTTATATCGTGGAGGGTGGTGGTTGTGCCGTCGTGGAGGGAGATGGAGGCGGGGATTAGTTCCGAGAGCTGGTCGAACCGTTTTTCGATCTGGAGGACTTGGACGTCGAGTTCGGCGGTGTAGTGGGGGTGGGATTTACTGGCGAGGGTGGTGAGGGTTGGGATGTTGTTGTTGTCGTTGTTGTCTAGGGGGGTGGGGAAGGAGGCGAGGAGGTAGGAGAGGAGGAGGGTGTATTTGCGGAAGAGGGCTGATGTGGCAGGGTGGGTGGGGGTTGTGGTGAGGATTCGGCCGAAGTCTGGTGGTTGGGAAAGATGTTAGTTGTGTTGTGAGGAGATGGAGGAGGAGAGGACTGACCATATTCAGTTTTGGGTGGTGGAGTGAGTTGAAGAGAGACGCCCTCGAGAATAGGGGCCAGCTCGGCAATTTTGGTCATCTTGCTTTTGGTGGTAAGTTTTGATTGAAGACCGAAGTGAATAGATCTTTGGTTCTTGTGATATGAGAATGGTGGTTGGTTAGGTATATAACTACCACTTGAGCGAATTCTGCCTTTGAGGGCAATGCCGCCTGCGCTGCCTGGGGAACCAAGCCCTCGAAGCATCGCAAGTCAGCATGCATGCACATATGTTGCATAGGTAGCCACCAACCTACAACCTCTCGGTCTTTGGCTACCATATTTGCTGGCATTATGACCGGTGGGCATTTTCCGAGTTTGACGTCGGATTAAATGGCTGCAGGGATGTGTTAAAACCCTTTGGGAAGCGGGCAATCCGAGTTGCAAGTCTGTTCCGACATAGCGACAAGGTACCTAATTGAGGTCACGACTGCTGTGACACTGAGCGATTAAGACTAATTAACAGATGAACACCATGATTGCTTGCCGGGCACTCTCAAACGGACATGAAATTGCTTCTCAGGTCAGATTGATAGCCTTAAGATTCAAAGAGGTCATTCTGCGGTGGACGAAACACGGTCTCATTACACCATGTAAGCATGATTTGGCTAGGAAACTGCGTGTTGCTATCAATTGAAGAAGGCATGATCTCCTGGCTCTGACAGCTGTCATATGCCTGACATTTCGTTACCACTATAAAGCCGATTTAATCCTGTGTTTTTCGATGTAAACAGGTGCCAGCTTAGCTTCCATTACAACACGTCTAGCATTGTTTGCCCATGACTACCTAGCAATCCATTTGGCAGATCAAGTTAGGTCCCAAGCTGGCTCACGCCTATCAACTATCTTCGAACGGTGTATTACTATCTTCTAACACCTTTAAACTATCTTTCAAAGTATATTCAGTGCCTCTTGACGCCTGTTAAATACCTAGATAGTTGTATTTTATAGTCTACCTATTAGGTAACTATCTTTCAACACCATATTCCTCCCTTTCAGCGTCAGTTCTTGTGTTCTAGACATGTGAGGCCATGTTAAGAGTCGAGACACCGCTGGCACATCATGACACTGCGTGATTAAGGCTGTCGAACGGATGGAAGTTGGAATTGCTCGTGAAACCTCTACCAAACAAGCATGACCCGCTTCTTAGGTCAGATTAATAGCTCTAAAGACGTAACGAGGTCATTCTGCGGCAAACGAAACACGGTCTTAATATCTCCGTATGCATGACCTGTTAAACAGCGTGTAGCTATGACTTTTGAGAACTTTTGAGGAAGATATGATCTAGGTGCCTCTGGCTCTGGAAAGCCACCACATTTTCGGCCTTCTCCCACTATAAGAGCTGTTAAACCTCGTGTTAGTCCAGCTTCCTTTCTCATCACGTTAGCATTGGTATGTCCACAACCATCATAGCTATCAAAACCAGATTTGCCGTATGCAACACGGCTATTGATACATCGGCTTATCGTGTCCAACATACCAAGGAGGTAGACACGCTCTCGCCCACAACTACCATTCATCTACCCCTTTTGAGGACGTCGTCATTTCCATTGCATATTTTACGGTAATCATTCGAAAAAATCGGCTACCTAGTTTCATCATGGCCGCACCCGGCTCCTTCACTGGGAGAGAGAAGAAATGGCTCCAGCCGCCCGAAAGAAAAGATCAACAATTAGGCAAGGCCATGAACACAGACAACACCTCCACGGTCCTCTGGGAGATCCGCCAGAACATCGACTCCATCGCCATGGACCTCGAAAAGACATTCCCCACCCCATATTCAGAGCGCGGACAGAGCCAACTCCAAGCAATGCCCATCAACACCGAGTTTCAAAACAACATTGACAAGAGCTGGGGCCAACTACGGCGATCTCACAACCAGATTGAGGGCCTGTGGCCCATGGTCGAGCAGGCTGGGCGAACGAACAACATGGAAGTGCTTCACGATATGATCAAGGTTCGACAGCGCTTAGCTTTGCCCTGCCATAAGTTTGCGGCCATAGTCAACTTGAAGCTTTGTCAACTGAAAGAGAAGCTGTCGGGAGATGGAAGTGTGATGGGAAAGATGAGGGCGAAGCTGAGCAGCAGGAGGGACAAGACAACAGTGACTCAAATGTCGGAGTGTGACGTCGGGATTCAGGAGTGGGGTCTAGACTCTCTTGCGGAAGTGTTTCGTGATATAGACGATATCCTGAAGAAAAGTAAGCAAGATATTTCCGTTATACAGCAATGGGTGGAGCACCGGGAGGGGACAAAGAGCGGGAAGCATTGAGGCGCTGTTATGGTAAAGCACTTGACCTCAACAATGAAATTTGGGTACCTGGCCTTTTTGATATACAATGGGGGTGGTGATAGGTAAACAGTGGAGTGTACCTGGTAGTCTCAATGGACTTTGCCTTGATACACCCCTTCCGGGTTTGTTTAGTCAGTAGCAGCAGTTGAATATATGCATCAAGATAAATGCCCGGATTTCAAACCTGACACGTCACGGAATTCGAGGTCACCGCTGTTGCGAGATTGCGTGATCAAGATTGAGCACTCGTGAAACCTCCCCCAAACAAGCATGACCTGGTTCTTGGGTCAGTCTATTAAAGGACAAGAGTATTTCTAACCGTCAGCAGATCAAATTGGAAGGCATCCACATCACATCTATCTATTTTCTTACAACCCCTCCCAACATTTCCGCGCCCAGCGCCGCCAACAATAACCTTCTTACCACCTCCTCTCCTTCGGATGCAGCGCATAAACCCCAGCCTCAATCTTCCCCCATGAAATATGAAATTCTGAATTGGCTGCTGGGTCCACCCCAAAACGTTTCGCATCCTGTGCCGGCTGCCCGCAGCACCGCCACTGAGTGTGTGCTCTGGAGAAAAGCCCTTGATGTCGCACTTCTTATAGTATCGGCTGGGAGCCGAGGGGTTTATATAGGGGCGGAAGCCACTACCGCGATGTTCAAGTGATAGCCGTTTACAGACACGGTCCTCAAGCGCGTTATAGTGAATGGGTGTAAGTGTATTACTTGCTTAACGAGAACCCTCCTGCATGACAGTGCTTCGTTTCCCAAGCCTTGCTCAGACCCGGAGACAAAGTCACAACCCTTCCCTCCCCCCACAAAAAAAAGAAAAAAAGAAAAAGAAAAAAGAGCCTCCATCGCACAGAGGCAGAACCTGTTCTGTTCCTAGCTGAGGAATAGCATCCTGGTAAAGCAAGGCTACATGCTGTGTCAAGAAAAACTCTCACTGCTAATGGACTTCTTGACCTAGCCATCCCTGTATTTTGAGTGACACCAGATGACCCAACTGCGTTGACCCATCGGCACGCGTATCCTTCCATTCCGTGTCCCGAAGGATGCGATCAATATAGTCCCCTGCTCCGGAGAGGTGAAGTATGTGGCCGATAGCACGGTGAAGGGCGAGAAGCCGCGGGGATGGCGGCTCAATATTTCTATCTTCAGTTAGGAAAAGCTCGCGCACAACTGGAAGATTTCGTAGTAGGAGTGGGCTTCGGAAGGACTGGATTCGGTAAGTGTTTTCTTTATCAGGAACGGGCTCAAAAAAGAGGTGAAAGCTGCCGAATGAGGCGTGGAGAGTGGATGTCAAAGTGATGGCATTCCGTGGCCTGTCGATATCGCTGCCTTCAATCAAATGTAGCACACCGTTGTCGAACATATTAAGAATATCAAGTGCGGCCTGAGTGGAGGAACGAACCAATTCGGCACCCTTTTCTGTTTTTGTCAGGGAATGAGGAAGGATATGAGCTACCTCAAGGCGGTCGAACTGGGCCTCAGCACTAAGCAGACTGCCGTCGTTGTCGACCGCATCAGGACTATTCTCCAGACGTCTCGCTGCTTCCTCATAATCAAACCGGCGACTGATAACGCAGCGGTAGCGGTCTCGAAGAAGGCATTCACCTCTGAGACTTGCGACTAGCTCTGGTGTTCCAACGAAATGTTGCACACCACCTTCTCCCTGCGGGGAAAGCTGTGGTGTTTTGCCAGAGGAAGTTCGGACTATAGGAGCAAGATCAGCATGCATGGATACGGATAGCCAAGGCTGGTGGTATGAAGGCGGCTATCGTACGAGGGAGGAAAAGGTTGGCAAAGAGATAGTCTGCGAACTCGGACACGACCGAGCCAAGCCGCCCCGATTCATCGTGAAGGTTAATATCGTCTTCCCCTTCGATCGGGAGTTCTGCCAGGTGGAAGAAGACTTGCAGAAACATATCTTTTGATGCCTCAGAGCGCGCATAATCATATGTAAGGCGGACGAGTTTTGGTTGGTTGTAGGGCCGATTGTCGTTTGCAGCAACTTTTTCAAAGTATTGAACGATGCGGTAAAACCGAGCCTTCCCTTGGGCTCGTTTGTCTGTATCCCATAGCGGCGGTGAGGAATAGAATATGATACTCTCGAGGGATGAATGCATCCTGTTTTCCGCTGGTGGTGAGGAATCGAGCATGACGCGGTGTGGATGGTGGCCAGAGTGCTATTAAAGAGGGCCGTGCGTCACAAAGCTTTCAAATCGTGCTGCCAACTCGGTGTCCTTGTGGCACGTGATGGGCCAGCGCCATGGGTCAGGGTTATATGTGAACTTTTCCCGTTGTAATTGCTGACGGGCCGCCAGCGCGTCAGGACTGGCTTCCAAGTCACTATCAACAGTTGAATATAAGCATAAAGATAACTGCGTGGATTCCGAACTGGACACATCACAGAATCCGAGGTCGCGGCTGTTGAAAGATTGCGTGATCAAGATTGCTAAACAGAATGACCTTCTTCTTACATCGGATTAATAGCTCTAAAGGCTCAACGGGGTCATTCTGCGGCAAACGAAACGCCGCTTTTGTTACCCTCATGAGTAAGGTATGATACGACCGGTCAGTGGTGTGTTGCCACCAAGAGAAAGACATGACCAGCTCCATACCACTACGAGAGCTATAAGATCTTGTTGCTCCGTCAAAATACAGTGACCTGCTACTGTACCTCTGTATCGGCTCTTCTGCCATCTATCCCCACCTGCTCAGCACTCATCCGCGTGCGGCGGTTACAACCTGGCTGCGGTTACATTTCAGACTTTACTGCTGTCACCTGTGAGCATACCCGCCGACAAGTTCCCCTGAGAGCTTTCGAAACCTTCAGAGACTTTGGAAACAACACTGACAGAGAAAGTGCGACCATGCCTGGCCCAACCTCTTTTTCCAAGGGTACTGAAAAACAAAGATCTCAACCTCCCCGGGCCAACCCACCACCACCGATCTCCAAACGAGAGGAACTCCGGCTCCAAATTGAGAAAAGTTGGCGAGAAGCAGTCGCTATCTGTAGGGTTCTGGACAGCATGCTGGATGACCCAAGGAAGCGTGAGCTCAAAAAAATGTCCGGAGCGGAATTGAAGATGCTGATCGGCAGAAATTTCGATAAATTGCAAAATATCCAAGGCATGGTCAATCGTCAACGGGCTGGAGTTAGATTGGAAGCGGGCCAAGGGCCCCACGATGTGACTGACGCATACATCGTGCTCTGTAACTGTTTGCGCGAGCTTTGTGATGATCTGCTTAGTCTGATCAAGATTGCAGTTGATCGAAAGAACCCAGTAGGATTACGAAAAATGACGGCAAATAATATAGAGGATTGTGTGGAGATAGAAAAGTACGTGATAGGGTTGGGCGGGGCGATGGATGATCTCGTTTCTGAGCTGCGCAAAACACAAAAGATGGGGGGGAGTGAAGGGGTTGGAAGCGCTTGAAGCGATTTAGATAGGTTGTTGCGGGTCCCTAAGGGACCACTTTTCCAGGGCACCCAGCCCTCACTGCAGGTTACTCCGACCCGCTATAGGAGGTATATAGGTAGGAGTTCGTTCGTTAATTTTCGTAGTTTTATATTATTACTACTTTTATTACTTTTTCCACTTCGTTTTATAGTACCTATTTACTATTTATTAGATTATAAAACTTTAGTCGTTTCTATATTATATAATATAATATTATAAGTTTATTAAGTAATTACTTTACTTTAAATTATATTATAAATCTTATAATAAACTAAATCGATTCGATGATACTATTATTAATTATAATATCGCTAAACTTAAAAGAACGCTATATTATATAATATTATTAAAAGGTATGAGCCGTATACAGGCCTAAGGGCCCTGTAACGGTAGGCACTTACAGTGCTCTCTAGTGCAGCGGAATTGTCACACACGATACCT
>MU864058.1:0-47870 GCA_033296885.1 Triangularia verruculosa | reverse complement strand
AATAACAGTGGTCTTGCTTCCTTCAGCACTGCTGTCGTACCTCTTTCTTCTGCTTCCGCTACGCACTGCTACAAGCGCATAGTTCGCTGTAGCTCTCCTGTAGGCTCTGTATTACAGACCTATAGGGCAACGCAGCAAACAATATTAAAATAATTATTATAACCTAAAGTCTCTTAAAACGGAAAGTAAATATATTAACGAGCTTATTTTTTAATCCCCGTTTTAATGGAGGAGTTATTTAAAGGTTGAAAATAAAACCTTCCCTATCCGGACTTATTTTCGAAAGGGAGGCTTTAAATTTAAATTATAAAACTATCGTATAAAATCATTATATTTAAAGAATAACGAACGTAAAGTAAGTAGTAATAAACTTAAGGTAAGCCGAAAGTAAGCCGAAAATAAAGCGAACCTAATTTTAGACTAATTATATTTAGACGAAATAGAAATCTTTTTAAAGACCGACTACCTAGGTAGGTACCTAGGAAAGGCCTCCTACCTGGTGACACTACCTTTCTATCTCAGCCAACCCATTAAACTTATCTTTAATGTCGGTCTCCATCCTCCATCTCTCACGGGCTATCGCCAAAATGTTATTAAGACCTCGTCGCCTAAGGAGCCCAAACAGGTATACCGTATCCAGCTTGACATATCACTTGAGAATATCACTCATATTCAGCCCAACAGCAGCCAAACTCCGATCAATAAGTCGATGCCCCACCGCCGAATAACCCGGAACCAGCAACTCCCCAAATGGCTGCATCCAAGTATCTAATGCAAGTTAGCACCGCTCGATCTACATAGCAAGAAGAAAAGAAAAATGTGACTCACTATAAGTGCTCTCCGGCTTATACCTACACCACCACGCAATAAACGCCAACGTGCCTCCTCCTCCTCCCTCCGTCGGCCTCGGAAACTCCCTCAACACCCTCTCCCGCTCCTCCTTCGTCACCCCCTTCTGCTCCCCACCCGGCCTGTCCCACGAAAACTCCAGTTCGTTCCCCCAGTATATCGCAAACACATCCGGCTCCTTATACAATGCCAACTTTGGCTCCGCATGCAGCGCGATCCCATCCCACACTCTCTGAACCCGATAATCAGGCCACTTCTTCCCGTCCGGATGGGAACGGATGAAATCTGCTGCTGCGAAGGCAGAGTCAACTTCGAATCGGCGGTCCATGGTTATGAAAGGTGCAGAAAGAGACTGGTTGTTGGCCAGGTCGTGGAGCATTAGGCCGAGGGCGTGGACTTCTAGGTCGACTTTGGATGCGAGGGCGGGGTCGTGGGAGAGGTGGAGGACGCCGAAGAGCCAGGAGCGCATGATGTGGTTGTAGGTGCTGGGGGAGCAGTGGAGTCGGGCGTAGGCTTGGGCGTCGCGGACCATGGGGGTGTCGATTACGGATATGCCGGCTAGGGTGCGATGGGGGAGGGAAGGGGAGGGACGTGGTGTTGCGGTTGTGAAGGTGGAAAAGAACGTTGTAGTGAGGAGGAGGAGGAGGAAGGGGGAGATGGGAGTTGGGACGCGCATTGTGATAGGAATCAAGAGATGATTATCTTGCTGATTGTTTGAGTGTCTTGGTTAGATGCCGGAGTCATGATCTTCTTGAATATTTCGAGCAACAGAATCGGCATTTCTTGAAGTATTTATCTTCGCTAATGGCGTTCATGAGGGTCGCCATCACATTGGACGCAGAGAACCGAAGTGCTACAAAAGCAAGTATGAGCAAGTTTGAGAGCAAAAAGGTGAGACTCGGATTATAAAGCTGCGGGTTTTGGTGAGTGCGGCATGATAAGTTCCGACAGGCAACGGATCTTACTTGGACCACGGGCACTGCATCCAGTGAGTAGGAAATGACTGGATTTCACATGTGTCTTCATAGGGAAAGACCCCTATCTTCAGAACTGGGGGGTGGAGATGTTGAGAACCTACATGAAGCCGGGCGGGACAGAGTGAAGTCCGGGAGACGGAATAGCGTCGTACCGGCATGAATCGGAGCTCGAGAAGCTTTGTGATACAATGGAAGTCATATTTTGAGGTAATTTGACTGCTTGGCGATTAGGTGTTAATAATATTCTCGCAATGGCCCGTGAGAGCTGGAGGATGAATACGGATGTCAGGGATAGGTTCCATGAGCTAGATAGAAATGTGGCGTTACTAGGAGGCTTTCTTTAGGTGCTTGGCTACCTAGGTACTTAGGTAGTCAGAGAAGTCTGCACGCACACAGGCCGGCAACATAGGAATGCGGGTGTTGCCGTTGTAGTCAGTCCTCGTGCCTGCGAGTGGCAGAGTTTCAGGTCAGAGAGTGCAACAAGCTTGTGCTTTACCATTTAAAGAGCCGCGGTGAGGATTGCTCTACGGCTCGGTCCCGGAGGTCATGTTTGAGGTGTCTCATAATGGTCCGTTGATTGCCTGGTAACGAAGAAATATCCCCCTGTTCAGGAAAAGTGTGTTGTCACAAGAAATAGGGTTAAAAAGAGCAAAAACATACAACACCAGGAATTTCCCAGTGGTCACCCGATAAACCCTGGTTCAGCTTCGGTTCAAGTGCCCTACACCTTGTGGATCATATGTCCCACGAAGGTCAAGCTTCTTCATCCACCCAGGCTCCGGGGATGTTGGGGGGTGAGTCGTCGGTCATTTGCCAGAAATCTCCAGCGAATTCTTCCACGCCGAGATCCCATGCAAAGACGCAGTCTTCCGGCCGCTGGCCGAAGGAAAATGATTCCAGCTTTGGACCCGTCGAGTCGAAAACGGCTCTTCCTGAGTTCAGATAACCCCATCGCCACTCCCGCAGCCACTCTGCTCCCCTATGGGAGGTTATTTCGTAGCTACCGTAGCTGACCAGATCCGTACCGGAGACAACTAGGTCCTCAAGCCACAATTTGACGGCCCTAACGAATTTACAACGAGCACGCCGCGGTGACTGCCGCTCCCTCCAATTGCACGTGATCAGGCCGAAAAGTAAAGGGGTCGTATATCCTCACGCCTTATCTCCCGTTCTGCTCAAATCCTGGTCGTGCGCTTCAGAAAAAATCCAACGAGCAAGAGAACGCCAATCGTCGAAATCTTTGCGTGGACCAGTGTCGACGCTTGAACTATTAAGTGCAGCCACCGCTTTCACGAAGTACCAGTAGGCAAAGCTGTGTAAAGAACTTTGAAGGGATTTAGGGACCTGCGCTCGGAAGGCGGCCGGAGAAACGAATTTCTCTCGAAGAATTCCTAGCAAAACGTGCGGGTCGACGTACGCCCAGTTCACGCCCTGAAACCAAGAAGTCGACAATTGGTAGGAGCCCAGAACTGCTTCGTTGGCGATGAGATTAAACAAGTATGGCGTTTTCCAGAGGTATCGATGTAAACTGCTTTTCTTTGTATTCCTATAGCCAGGAAGAAAGAGAGTGTCAACCGCGTTATCAAGTGCGCCTTCTTGAAGAAGAAACCGGTATATGTCCAAAACAGTTTGAGGGTGGTCCGTAAAGCTGCACATATTGTATAGCGGTGAAGCTCCGGTTTCGTCAATCTCATCGACACGGAGACCCATTTTCATCAAGCTCTGAAAGATGCCGAGCTGGCCTGTCAAGGCAGCGTACTGTGAATTTGGTCAACGGATGCTTCGATCTTTCCATAATGAGCATATATATCAAGGCGAATGAACTGACATGAAGCAAGGTCCAGCCGCCTGGGTCCCGGTCGTATATAGATGCCCTCTTCTGACTCAACTCCGCAAGCAGATCGGCAGTTGATCCTAACAAGGCCTAACAGAAGGCTTTAGTCCCACCCGAACGAACATTCCAAGACCTCAGCAGAATTCTCCATCCATCGCAAGCTTTGTATGCTTGCAAATCCCAAACTTTTTTCACAAGCCACCAAGGGAGCTGCAGGCGAGCCTGGTAGACTAGGTTCATTGTCTTAGCATGGTGTGTATTCCCTCAGTCGCAAACAAATAAACTAACCTCGGGGAGTAGCATGTTCGTTCGATAGATCTTCATGGAGCGCGTCCTTGGTTTGGAAGGCAAAGCTCCATAGATAATTGGTGCTTTTCCAAGGCAGCTCCTGCAGGTTGAGCCAGGTGTTTGCTTGAGCGCAAACATTAGGCTGGTCTGACGATGCGGAATCCTGCTGCCGGGTTTCTGGCGCATCCGGCTCTTTTTCTCGGCGTTGCATTTCTCTGAAAGTTCCAAATTCTGAGACAATCATGGACGATTGAAACCGTGTTAGAGCACTGCTTGTATTCAGTGGTTAGGTATCCAGCAGTCGACCAGGTTCGGGGGCCACGCACATTAGGTAGCTCTGCTGCGACAATGACAGTAGGCTAAGCACGGACTGCAACCGTTGCTGGTAACTGCTCATCAGGCCCTTCTTGAGAGATACTCTGACCTTGCCGATGCGTCTCTTTAGCGTCTGTGTTGAGGAGATCTGTTGGCGCAGGTCGTCAACCAGGCTCTCGAGATCTGCCACAGCTCGACGGCAGTACTGCAGGCTGAAGGCTGGCGCGCCGACATTCCCAATGGTATCCCGTGTCTTGGCCACTTCGACATCCATCTCTGTTAGGAAAAGATGGACCAGCTCTAACTAGCCCATCAAGATACCGATGCTCTCCGGCACTTCTTTCACCTCATCCCACAGCCGTTTTAGAGCCACGGCGCTGGTGGCGATGCGGCCGGCCAAGTCCGCAAGGGTGATGACGCTCGCGACCAAACCAACGATTTCCGCCATGGCATGGAAAGAGGCCAAATTGACTTGCTGGGATTAAAGACGGTGGTTACTTGAGGTCTCCGCACACAGGCCTGCTGCGTTCAGAGAAGTAGGTATGGTAACAAATGTGGATGATGCCTATTCGCCAGAGGCGTCCCGCCAACTTAGGGAAATCGAGGGAGGAGCATGAAGAAGGCGGTGTGCTGACGACGGATTGGTAGCTTTAAGGGACGAAGAAAGGTGCAGGCAGCAGCATCCAACTGTTGCGCGACCCAGGTTGCAGACAGCTGTGGTTTGAAAACGAAACGTCAAAAGGCCCGTGCTGGCTTTTTTTATCTTCTGCATAAATTTAAACCATTTTGGTGCCATTTTAGTGCCATTTTGGTGTAATTTTGGCGGAATTTTGGCGGAATTCTGGCAGCCTTCCGTGTTATCTATATGTAACCTCTCTCGAGCGATATTCGAGCTATTCTTCGTCGAATGCGTCGTCGAACGATTTACTTTTTAATTGAAGATGTTTACTTTTAGAATAACTCAATTTAAAATCTAAGGTGATATTTGAAATCTTCGTCTTTTAAGCTTTATTTTAGTCATTTTTAATATCAATTTAGCTAATATTTAAAAGGTAGTCTTCTTTTTCTTAACGGTTAATTGATCTTTATTCTAAAAGAGAGAAAAAAAAAGCCAGCACGGGCCTTTTGACGTTTCGTTTTCAAACCACAGAGGAATGAATAGCCGATCCCCGCTTCAGCGCAACCAATGGGGGCTTGGTAGGGTGTTGCACAGCCGGGGCGAAAAAGCGTACCGCACCGCTCTTCATCTCTGAACCAGTTATCATGGTTACACTGCCCATAACACTGCCAGGAAGAAAGGGGCTTCAGGGCGCTGGGCACCCTTACACTGACGGGATCACTGTCACTTCCCGAACATAACCTTGATAATTGGTTTGGGTTACAGCTGCACCTCTTTAAGGGTAGAGATGCACCCCCTCTTGCCCGGCCCGATGGCATCGATAGGTACTCTTTGACGGTAAGGCTTCAATTAGTACCTAAGTTTGAAGTGGCAGTTTGAGGTAGTGGTCAATTAGGTAGTCAGTTAAGCGCGAGTAAATTAGGTGGCTGCTCCCGGAAGGGGACTTCCCCTTACAGCTATAACCCTAACAAATTGTCACAGTTATCTATGAGGGTGCTTATAGAGAATAGGGGGGAGAGGGAGTTTGCTTATTTAGAATCTCAGGGCGCCAATGGAGTAAATCCCAAAGAAAAAGGGTGAAAAAAACAAAAACATACAACACCAGGGATTCCCCAGTGGTCACCCACCTGAGTACTAGTCTGGCGATCAGCAGCTTATCTAGGGGAGAGCGGACGGGATCCCGAGCTTTCTGCTGTCTATGGTCGTATGTGATAGCTTTGGCGGAATCTTTGCCCTATGACAGGACCCTATTAGTGTGCTGTTGAGTCGAGAGGGGTTGGTTGGAGATGAGAGCCAGTCACACAGCACCGCATCCCAACCCAAGCTTGAGCCCGACAATGCGAACAACCTGACCACCTCCCCACATCTTCACGTTTTCTGATACAGCACCATCATGCAAAACTGCGAGCGAAGGGTGAGTCTGGCGCAGCGGGTTATGGACAATTGGCAAGGAGAGGCCAAGGATCACATCTGGAGACTCGAGTATTTCCTCGAGTTTAGCAGAGACTCACTCGCCCGCTCGACAGTTCCTGGCCACATTAGCAGCGCATCATCAATATTGCAATGGGATTCACAGGCCGAGGAGGAGTTCACCGATGACGAAAGGACACAGGTGTATGTGAACATCCGAAGCGTGTACGGTGACATTCTCGACAGCGGAGAAAACCATGACTTGGTATTCCATGACTCTGGCCATCATGGCCTAGTGAACGACACTATATTCCTCGGCTTCCTCTGGGAGTCCGTCTACGATGTCAGGCCGCAACAGATCTACATGGACAGAGCCATTCTCGTCCTAGAATCCGTCGCGGCATTCATGGCTCACCATCACGAAAACGCAGTTTCCACCGTTCTCCTCTCCCAAACGAAATCTCTCCGACTCAAATCCGGCGACACCACCGCCATGTCCTGCGTCTTAGATCTCCCTTTCACCTCTCTCTCCACATCCCCGATCTCCCTCGACCAAGTCCCCGCCGCCCGCTACCGCTTCATCGACGCGATCGCCTTCTCTACCTCCACATCCCTCCGCGTCGTCGAATCCGACGTGCTCCTAAAGAACCGCTATGTGGCAATATCCTACGTCTGGAAGGGCCTTCCCCCTTCACTCCCGAACTCCAACCCCGCGCAACAAACAATGACCATCAAAAACGCCGACAACGCCGATCCCATCTCCCTCGAAGCCCTCCGGATCGCCTGTCGTGCCGCAGTACAACTTGATTGCGCCCTACTTTGGTTGGATGGACTATGCATCAAACAAGGCGACGAAGACGACAAAGCCTGGCAAATAAGCCGCATGTTCTCCATCTACGAGCACTCCCGCGTCTGCCTCATCCTCCCCGGCGGTCTCTCCCGTCTCGTCGCCCTCCACGAGGAAACAAACTGGGTTTCACGAGCCTGGACCCTGCAGGAAGCCATTGCGCCGCCTCGCTGCAAAGTTTTATTCACCTGGCAGCACGGAACATGTTACCTGACCGGGATCGCGGGGGTGTATGTTGAACAAATCCAGGGGGAAGAGGTAGCAATGGCGGAGTTGATGAGTCTTTTAGGAGCGTCGGATATGGAGATGTATCTCGTCACCAAATCAGATGATACCGATCCCGAAGTGGAGGAGAGGCAGAAGATTGAGATCAATTTGATTGTAGGTGATAAACGGCCGGGTGACGGGACACAGAGGAATGCACTTATCGGGGCGTTGGATTTGAAGGGGAAGGAGGGGATGGCATCGGCGATCTGGCGGGCGGCGATGATGAGGACTGCGTATCGGCCGGTGGATATGATTCTGAGTATTATGGGTATGTTTGGGGTGTCGCTGGATGCGAGGAAGTTCGCTTTTGATGATCGGCTTGGCGCAGCAGTCGCTCTTATGAAGGCAATTCTGGAAAACGGTGGCAAGGCGGAGTGGCTGGGTGTTATTCCGAGTATACCTCCAGGAGAGGTTCTCTCGACGACGCCGAGTATTTTGGAGCTTGGTGTGGGGATTGAGGGGGATTTTTGGGATAGTGATGCGATGACGACGGGGTTGCTGTGGTGGTTGAAGGGTGCTCCGGGTGGGTTTGTTGATGAGGAGGGGTATGTTAATATCATGGCGACGGTTGCTGCTGTCAGGCTGGCTTCTGAGGAGTCTGGGGACCCTTCGAGCGAGTCAACGTGCAGAATCCGGGACTATGAGAAGAGACACTGGGAGGTCATCGAGACTGGTGGCGAATCATCACCACCGCCATATGCGGTTCGCCTTGGGGAGAAAAAGAACTACTTAAACGGCATCTATCCTACTTGGTCCGACCCTGAGAATAATCTCTTCATGTTGGTGGATGGAGAGAGCAAGAGTAAACTGCGAGTCACAGGGTATGCTGTGGGGAGAAGCGAGGTGCTTGATTCGACCGGGTGGTGTGTCAATAAGACAGTACGGGTCAAGTAGGTAAGGTAGGTATGCTCGAGGACGCCCGGCCTGGATGGTCAATAATTGACCGAATGCAGCCACACATGGGAGACATAAGTATGAGGCCCTATAGAGTCGATACAAATGTCAAGTATTGAAGCTGTCCTGACCATGTTCTAAAATGACTTACCTGTTTATACCTTAGGTTCGTAACTAAGAGACATCCACAACTTGATTTTCTTTAATACCAACGCCCAAACACTATCGGTCACACATAGCTCGGTAGGACTGTCTCTTAACCACATCGAAGGTGTTTTGTATATACCACATATGTCTAATAGGTACTATCAGCGACAGGATGTGTTAAGAGAAGTGGAAGCATTTGGCGACCAGTCTTGTACTCGGACGTGGCTACAGTGCCTATTATCGTTGGTGTGATTTCAGTTCCTAGGTAGTCATCTTCGGCATAAAGACCCCACAACAGGCCTTTCTTTGTCGCTAGTAACCGGTTCATGAAATGAAGATCTCTTTTTCCTTTACCTACCTACATTATGTTCTATCAAGATCAGCAAAGTACACACAAATACATGTCCATCAAACATCCCTTTCCCTAAGCACCTGTTGATTTCTAAACCTCGGGCAGTTGGGAGCTCAGATTCAATACTTCCTTGATTACCCCGGTACACATCTCGGTAAATGCTTGATCGCTCATCATTCCCTCCGTGGTATACTTCAGTCTTAGAACGCGTTCAATCATGCGACGCAATCCGTCCTGCCCATCAGGAAACGTGATCTCCCATTTCTCGCCGTTCCCTGCATTGAAGAGTACTGCCCGCGGGATCTCCAACAGGTGCGCGTATATACATGCCTGTATGACGTGCTGGTTTGACAGTTGTGCGACAAACTTCACCTCGAAAACAGACTCGACGCCTCCTGCGCTGTTCCCGTCAGGACTGGACAAAGTCGCCACGATGTCAGCTCGACCACCAAGCCGGCATTCCTTGCCATCAATGCGGAAAATGCCCTTAGCATCAACCTCGAACTTGGGCTTTCCGATTGCCCCACTAAGCTCTCTCCGGAGTCGACTGCGTGCCAAGGCAAGGGCGTCTGGTTTGATCCAGTCGAACTTGTGGTATTTCATTTGGATGCTTCGTGGGAGATAGCCCGAGTCGCGAGCTTCGAACTCACAAGCCTTTCGGCAGAGCCAGGAGACAGCCTCCCGCGAGTAAGGTTCAGAAATTGCACTTGACTCGGATTGGTCGAGCTGGAGGGTCTTCAGTGTTCCAGCCATCTCATGCTCAAAGGCCGCGCTGACGACAAGGCCATTCAAATCGCTCACAGCTTCGTGAAACCACTTTTGTTCGTCCGAGAGCACGACATTGGAAATTCGTATGTACTGATCCTGTGTTAGAGGCGGGTGTACCTGGACACATAGATGATCATGAACAATCGCATTGAGATGTTCGTCCTTCATGTGCCGCGCGATATCTGTGACCGCAATCTTGGATGGCAGGGTAAACTCAGGCTGCAAAGGTTGTCTTGGAGCAGGTCTTGGAGCAGGTCTTGGAGCAGGGTCCGGCTTGATTTTTCCTTTCTTGCTCGTCATGTCGATAACCGTGGCTGTCTCGTACAGAGCTTGAGCCGAGGCAAAAGGCATGAGTTTTGCAGTTTCGTTATGAACCAAGACAAGCTGCTCGGCGGGACGCGTGAGCGCCACAAAAATCTCGTTTGGGCACCGATCCTGAGGAAGATGACGGCCAAAATACTGAAAAAAGGAGGAGTCGAGGCCAAACAGAATAATCAAATCACGCTCGCTGCCTTTGAACTGGTGAATGGAAGAAACAGATAGCTTGCCCTTAATGACCCGATTATCCAGAGAAACCTCGTCCCAGATTGAGACGGCGATGGGCACTCTGTACTGCTTTGACAAGATGTTGACCACACGCTGCAGTGGTTGGAACTTGCGCACAGCCGGCGCTATGATGGCAGTGTTCCCAGCCCCGTGGAGTTCGATCAGGGTGAACAGCTGCCTCGCTAACGCATGGCTCTCCGAATAGTTGCATCGTAGGATAAGAGGCTTGGGCCCAGGCTTGGAGCTCGTGATGTATGACTCGCCACCGAGAAAAGTATTGTTGATAAAGCGCACTGTTTGATCAGATAATCGGAAACTTCGGTTCAAGTGAAGCTTGACAAAGGGATACGGGCTGGCAGGGCCTAGTAAATCCGGTGCCAAAGAAAGATAGCGCTCATCGGCACCACGGAATCCGTAAATCGACTGTCGCTCATCACCCAGGATGACAAGACGGGCGGATTTGCCCCTTGCCCTCTGCTTGTTGGCGAGAATGAAGCAGTTAGTGAGCCAGAAGAGAAGGCTGGTGCAATCTTGAAACTCGTCCAGTATGATAATGTCAAAGGGTTTGTGATCCCACCGAGGAAGCTCGTTGCGATCAAGAACTCGTCTCCTCTGCTCGACCAAAGCAGCGTCGTCGTGGATCGGGGTCCGGAACAGCAAGCCGGCTAGTGCGTGAAAAGTGTAGACTTCGCAGTTAGGGTAGGCGCGAAGGCGTTTTCGCGTCTCCAGCTGAAGTCTCTTTGAGTAGGTGAGCACAACGACTCGCCTGTTTGGGTGGGCAGCTACGATCGCCTCAGCCGTGGCCGTTTTGCCAGAGCCTGGCCGGGCCGACACGACGACATTCTTTGTGCGGCAGAAATGTGCGATCTCCAGCTGCTCCTGGGACGGGGTGAATGTACGTCTCTTCCACCGTCTAGAGAAGTTCTCCTTGGTATTTGTGGAGAAACAAAAGGAGCCACGCAGGCAGAGGACTGAGAACTAGATAGTAGGTAGTAAGTTGTTAGAGCTCTGGGTGTGACATCAGCCAGTCTGGTCAGTGGGGCTCACCTACCAGAGGCTTAGCAATAAATGAGATTGGCCATGAACGGATCGCTAAATGCTGGGAGCAGCTGAGCATCTTTGCTCAACCTGCAAGTCCAGCAGAGAAGGACGGGATATCAAAGCGATGGAGCAAACAGTCAGGCAGCCAGGGCCACCTGCTTGGTGTGTCACGTGATGCTTGGCATGGTTTGGACTTATGTGGCATCACCATTTCTCGCAGACTCGGAACGCGCAAGACACCCCAAGGACCCGGCGGTGAACATTGCGATTATCGGCCAGCATGCCGCCAGCTGTGAGTTGACCCGGGAGTCGGGATGGTATCGCGAAACTTCTACAACAACCCTAACCCAGATTCGTGCCTGGCCAAGCAGGGACAGTCGCTCCCTGGAAATGCTGCTGTCAGGATGGTGTGAGACATGTCTGTCAGACCAAGCCAAAAGTGACCGGTCAGAAAGCACCGGACATTCGGGGACCCATGATTGGTTGGTCGACATTCTTTTGCCCCGGAATGCAGGACCCGGGGAGCAAGCAGAAGCAACGCAAGGGCGCCCCCCATGTCCCATGTCCCATGTCCCATGCCCACTGGCAGTGCGCCGGGCAGATTCAGGGCTGGCACCCTTATAAGACGTGCGGTTTCCCGACCTGTGCTGTGTTCCTCGCCAAACACCCACATCAAACGCTGTCGTTGTGTTCGAGCAGAGATTGTATCTTGACGCCCGCACTGCTTCTAGGCAGTCGCCCGCTACGTCAGAACATTCTGCGCCGGAGAAGAGGAAGAGAGTGACCACCATGCAGTCGACTGCTTGGGGTACTGATCCCGAAAAGGGCCCAGCCCTGATGGAGATGGGGGTGGTGCACGGGCTCTCGAGATGCCCAACTGTGAGTTCGTTCTGGTGGTGTCCCACCTGCCCAATGAGTGTGGGTACAGCTGCTGACAAGAAATCTGACAGGCAGCGGTGCCCGACGCCAGCGTGGACTTTTCCAGTACCGGTATCGTCGGAGCTGTTGGTGGATGGGGTCCTCCACCGTACACGGCCCCCTTCGGCTTCCACTATGTCCCTGATGATCCCGGCGGATTCACCAAACATCATCCCGCATTCCACCCACCCGGTGTCACCGACTACCCCTCCTGTCCTCCCGCCACCGCCGCTCCTACCGGAAACATCTCGTCTGAAAATGGCTATTTTACCCATCGTGACCCAATCGCACCAGTCACGTGGGCGACAGGAACACCCACCGTCACCAGCATAAGCGAGCATAGCCTCTTCCCCTTTCAGCCCCAGTTGCATCCTGGTGACACCACGATTCGAACCACTGACGCCTCATCTTTCTCACCAGCTTCCACCCACAGCCAATTACATTCGCCCATTTTCACCCCTAGTCCCGGCGGGAAGAACGTGTCATGGTCGGCCTCTTCATGTGCTTCGTCCCCTCTGTCGCCCTGTGAAAAGGGCGGTGATGACTACTTTGGTTCTACCATTACCATCGTTGCCATGGATGACAACAGCAGCAGCAAGTCCTCTTCTGTCCAGAAAACTCGGCTGCAGCCAGGAAGCCGCGTAATTGCAGCGTCCCCTGGAACCTCGCTGAAGCAGACACAGACGCTAGAAGAATACGAAGCCAGCCGCCGGGTGTGGCACAACCAGATCGGCAAGAAATACCGAACCAAGCTTAACGAGCAGTTTGAGAACCTTCAGATCGTCTTGCAGCTCTATGACGAAGACGACGAGGCTGATACCGATACGGAAAGCCCCAACATCCACATCAAGGGGCGTACTATCAACAAGGCAAAGTTGCTGGACATGGCCAGGCAGAGGCTGGAGGAGTTGATGAGTGAGAGGAAGGCCTGGCAGCAGGAGAAGAGGGAGCTGCTGGAGAATCTTGGGATGAGTGAGGAGTGATGGATAGGTATGCAAAACAGCACATTCATTTTCGGATAAAACTATAATGATAACAGGGTAATTTGGTGGAAGGGCGGAGGAACGTCACTCTTTTGGATCAGCGGGGCACAGAAAAAGGAGACGATGCTTAGACATAGATGCTGGCGAGTTGTCTTGCACGGACAAGCGACTCAAAGCTTTAATAGTGCGTTCGTCACAGACTGCAAGAACACGATAAGCCGTCTTTCCACTTTATCTCTAAGCCTCTGGTGCTGTTGTCCTCGGAAACTCTCAAAGTTAGATCCCCACGACAGCCACGCGTCCACCGCCTTCACTGAAAAGAGTAACTCCATTTAATGCGTACAAAAGCGACAAAAAGGGATGATTGCTGTGAGATTCAAACCCACACCTCTTTCGAGAGTAGAATGCGCCTCCCATGGCTTAAATGGAAAGATACCTTATTGAGCTATCTTGAGTCTACCACCTTGGACCTGATATCGACAGAACAAAAGGGAAGGGTTCAAAAGAGCGTACAGGACCATATTTATACCCATAGAGCATTCCATCGAGCACCCTGCTCCTTGCCCTGTATGTGACCACCTTGAATAAGGTACCACCTCAGTGAACTGCTCCATCTTCTTCCAAAACTGTTCCAACGAGCCTTGCTTCCATATCTGTGATACCATCCTGCTCCGCAGTAATGACCGAATACAGAAACGCTTCGAAAGGAATGTAGAAAGGTAATATAAGGTATCCCAGAGCTTTCTGCCGTGACATGCATGTGACCCCACTGAAACCCATCCCGTTGAACAGCGGAAGTAGAGAAACGCTAGGTAACGGCCAGTCAGGCCTATTTCCAGCAACTGTTTCACAAGGTCAGCTTACTAGGTATGTATGGGTTTCAGATCTAGATCTAAACTTACAGGATCTTGCAGTCCGGGCGCCAGTTTTCTTTGTCGTCGTAAGCAACTTGGGCACCATTCTGAGAAGCACCGGTCAGTATACTATCTCGGTCCAGTCGATGAATCCTGATCTATCATGTTGCGTTAGACCTACCAAGTGCGGCGCTGCCTTCCCAGGGACCCACACGCCGTCGACCAAGGCGATCGCATGATACAACCTCTTGCCGTCCGCCTCATACCCACCTAGGATGGGGCGGCGAAGCGGCGGCGGATGGCCTCGCTCAGCCTCAACAAACTCCATCACCTCGGGCACAAACGGCAAGAGGTCGTACTCGCCGACGTGACAGATCTCTTCGCCGCCGTACGGAACTCTACATGCCTTTCGCGACGACTGGAACCTGGAGACAATCTTGCAGGGGTGGACTCCACCGTTGACATGCAGCGCAGAGCCAATGTAGACAGGCGAGCCGTCATTATCCGCACAGGGCGCCGCGTGAAGAACGTTGGCATTAGGAAGCAGTTGGTCCGTGTGAAGCCGGGCGCGCACACCGTCGTCGGGGTTCTCGCGGTAAAGATGATACATTATGGCGTCCAGCTCGCGAAGCCCCAGCGGGTTGGCGCCGCTCTCCTGCTCGTCCCAGAAGATCTGGCGTGGGTCGATCTCATCCCAGGATCCGTCTGGCCGTTCCACGAGGAGCTTGCCATTATCGTCTGGGCTGCGTTTGACTGAGCTGACCGGCTTTGCGGATGCCATGGCGCGTTCGTAGAAGGCCTTGCGGAGGTTGAGTGCCACGAGTTGCTCGGGGTACCACTCCGCCGGTTGGTCCTTGTCAAATTTGACGAGGTACTCGTAATGCTCCGAGGTTTCGGCAGGGGCCTCGGCAGTGGCTGGCCTGATGGTCTTGACATGACGGCAGTGTGCAATAGTCCGGGGCGTGACATCCTCAGAATCTACCGGCTCGGTTTTGGAGACATGAGGGAGTTGCTTGATGTGTATTGCGGTGGCTCCCGACATAGCAGCAACTCGTCGGTATCTGAACCTCCGAACCTTGCCGAACCCTACCGGGTGTTCGTTGATGAGCTTCAAAATCGACGTTGGAAGGTGTCGGATCCAAAGTGGTTCCGCTCTGAAGGAGTCGGGGATCATCTTCTCAAAAATCGGCGTGTATCGGCTAGTCTCCAACCCGTATTGCCGAGGGGCCTTGATATCGACCTTGAGTACGCCACGATAGTTGTCGGTTTCCCTCTCCCTTTCAGTGACGGCGTCCCTCTCAATGTCCTCGAGTTCTCGAGTGAGTACCTGGCGCAGGTCAGTTCACCTGCGAGATATGTCATGCTAATAAGGGATGGAACTTGTAAGAGAGCCAGAAACTCCATATTGCTTACCTCGAATGACTTGACTCGGATCTGGTGCGTTCTTTCTGTAACAGTGCTGGAGCGGCTTTTTGCTTGTTCAAACAACGGTCTGTATTTGGCGGCCAGTTTGCGGTGTTCGGTGACCTTTTGAGCGTAGTATCCGTAAGCCCGGTCTTCGTTGCCAAAATTAAGGAAGATCATGTTCCCTTTGTCATCAAAAAGATCCGGCGAGATCAGCCCGAGAGCCCTGTCGATGGGTGGGTCCCCCCCGCGACCAGACTTAGGACCCCCGCGACCAGGCTTAGGACCCCCGCGACCAGTATTAGAACCGGAGGGTTCTTCATGAATAGTACCTCTAGGCTCAAGCGGTGCGTGACCAGTACGGAGTGACTCCGGGTCTGTCAAAGCAGGGAGGTGTTCACGGGCAACAACAGCGCCTTGATAATGAAAGATTCGCTGGTTATCGCCGGCCCGAAAGTGGGAGAGTTGGGAGCCATCACCATTTCTGACCAAGGACTTGCCCTCAACCCGAAATACCTGTCAGGAGAACGCATTAGCACATCAAAGACTTGGGATACAAACCAACTACAAGGTGACAGGGTCTTTTCTCACCTTGGTTGTTTTCCCAACCTTTGCCGGGCCTTTCACAGTGCTTGACCCAACCATGCCATCTCCAGCAGCCAGTACCACGCCATCGAATATGTCAGTGCCCAGATGCTCCATGTCGCCCTTCTGTATGTCTCGGACAACATTGGTGCCGATATCGATACCGCCCTGAGGGTCATATTTACCCTTGCGCTGAGTCTCAATTCCTGGATATGGTTTGTCATCTTCACAGTATCACCTAGTTTCATTTTTTCGGTACTTACCTGTCAGGATGCCATCGGCAAGCACGCCGCCAATGACACCGCCCAGGATTGGAGCAGCAAGCCCCCCGGTCATGCCCGTGAGGGCCGCGGCGCCCATCACGACAAGAGTGCGTGAGGCAACCTCTTCGGCATGAATTCCGCCCTCTGTGTCTCCTGTGGCAAAGTGAACGAGTCCTAAGCAGTAAGCTGCTTAGTGACAACTGAGAACGACGGTTCATGTGCTGCAAGATGGTACTTGCCTTTGATATGCCCAACTATCGGGACCCCATTGGCAAACTCGCCGACTGCATCGAGAGGATGGTCGACGATACTTTGCGCCATGTCCTTGGCACCTCGCCAGACGCCGGTGCAGAGGTGCCCCAAGCTCTCCAACTGAGTTTTCAAAGCCTCAAACATCTTTGTTGGGGAGATATGGCGCAATCACGAGGAAAAATGAACTGGTCGTCTCACTAGCCAAAATGGCCAGGATAAAGGCGGCTTTTGTGCAGTGTTCAGGAAAAGTGAATGAAGGCGAAGGTTGTGTGATTCAGTCTGGCCTACTACGAGATGACATTTTCCAGCGCAAAAGCCTCGATTAAATACCACATCACAAGCCCCCCAGGTTCTATCTCCATTCCCCCTTGGCCGCGTTTTCTCTGTATCAAACTTCCTCCCTGTTGCTGCCGTCAGGCTCCAAGACTGTTGGCACGGGATTGGAAGTGTCCCTCTCTACTACCTTACACGATGCAACGGAGCAGACTTCATGATCGGTAGTTCTTCTGAACCAAAGCATGTACGTAAAGCACCCCCCCCCCTATCCAACAAGTCGTAATGCAGCATGGCATCCCGTGGACCACCCCAATTATCCATCTCGTCGGATTTCTTCAAAGATGAAACTTTTGATGTGTCAAAGATTCTTCGAGCAATGCTACCTTTTTAGGTGGGATGATGCCTGACTGTGATATGGAAGCTGCGCCAAGCAGCCTTCAGTGCTCAGTATTCGACGACGTGGGAGCCAAAAGTCCCACAAATCATTTTGTGTGCTTCAAATACGGTGCTAGTGGGAAACCTTCGAATTCCCTGACAGTTTTTTAGGCGCCGATCCAGCCGAGACCCAAATATTTGCGAAGCATGTGGAATGTTGTTGTCAGTTGGCCCCAAGGTTAAGGTACTCTACAGGTTCTGGCTCAAACAACCAACCTTCTGAAACTGCGGTCAACAAACCATTTCCTCGTTGGGCACCCACACATACAATGTAAGAGGATGACATCTCCAGCCTTGGCACATTGAGTCATACTTCTCATCACGGACTCACATGCACGTGAACCGTTTCCATGCCCTGTAAAACACTCGTGAACGACCATGGATAGGCAGGTAGGTATTGTTCCCAGTAACAGATCGCCAAGATCGCATCCAATTTCTCGGCTCATCTCAGCTTATCTGACTTCTTGTTATCCGTCTCTGCTCAAGTCCAAGGCCCCAAAGCAAAAGGGACCCCGAGCTTCATGTAGAGACAGATGTCGGCTTAGTTATCTTGCGTTAACAAGTATTGGAAAGATTTGATAGTGCGTACATTACTCTGCAACGGGAAGAACAAACCCTCTTCCACATGTATCTTTATGTACCTTGGGTAGTTTAGGTTATCGGTTTTATGAAACGATGTAAGAGTCAAGCCGAAGACAGCCGTAGCCCCTCCATATGCACCTCCCATGACTGGGTGGAAAGATATCCACAAGTTATCTTGGGTTTACCGTCTAATTAGACCGCTCGGCCAAACAACCTGGTTTGATGGTGGAGTTGGGTTAGAGCCACGGCTCATGGCTGGGGTGCGTCTCTCCGGTGGACCGTAGCCTGACGTTAATGACATGAAGGTGAGGCTTATCTTCACTCTTTTGAGAACTATTTGAAGATGGCCGACTGTTAATCATTGTGTGCCATCATGCTGCGCAAAAAGCGGTGCAGATCTGCTTGAATGCTCTCCGTTCCAGACCGTCCACCAGAATGGGCTCAGTACCTAACCCACAATCCCACGCTGCCATCACATCAGGATCAACTTGAACTTAGGGGGGTGCAATGTTCAAATTGTGATTGCCATGAAAGACAAATGAACTAGGGTATAAGTACAGCCACGTGTGCAATATCATCCACCGGTGCACAGTAATATGATCAAATGTACAAGAGTACAACAAGAAGCAAATGGAGGAAATTTAGAGAGAAAAAAAAGAATAATTACCAAGGCCCAAAACCACCAAATCTGCTGACCTGTATCATCAATGAAACGAACCATCTGCCACACCCACACATCCCCTCAAACCATCCACTTCGGAGTCCTCGCCGGCCTCAGCGACATCAAACTCCCGCTCTACGAGCCGTCTGACTGTCTCGCATCAGCCTTCTCATGATCCCTCTCCACCCTCACCTCCCGCTCCACCATCACCCCCTCCGGCATCCTCACCACACCCGCATCCCCCCCAAACGTCGACGACGAAGGCGAGAACGGATCCCGATGCAACGCGGTAGGCTTCTCCTCCTCCATGATCAAATCATCCAGATGATCTTTTCTGCTTGGGCGTCTGTCGGTCGAGACAGCAACGTGGTTGAACCCCGAGGGAGCGGTGCCTGCCTGCCAAGAATGCGCACTGCCTCTCCGATCCCCATGGCTCATGAGCAAAGGGCGCTGCGTAGCCATACTAGCCGTCTGGTTTCTCAATCGCGAGTTGGTATTCATCGACGACCCCCCCGTAGCCCCCGTCCCACTTCCACCCATCGAGTTGTAAGGAGAAGGCTGCGTCGCCAGCCGTTGCGCAACAAGAACCCCCAGCGGCAACACCACAATCACACTCGTCTGCGTCAACGAAGCCGATTCAAAATTCGTAAACGACGCAAACTCCAGCGCGGCAAAAACCACTATTTCCCTCTCATGTTAGCAACCACCCCCCAGTCAAAACAAAATCTTAAAAAGACTTACCCGGCACAAACATCAACACCCCATTACAAATCACCAACACATCCATCGCCTTCAACCCCTTCCACCCCGGCAAAACACTCCTCGTCTCCCACATATGCATCACCAACCTCACATTAAACAAGAAGCAAAACCAGCATATCCCCCCCGTCATCATTCCCAAATAAACCTTCCTCACCCACACCCCATCCCTCGGCACCGCCATCCCAACCACCCCCCTGACTTGTATCACAGCACCAGCAAAGTTAAACCCAATCGTCACCAGCCCCACCGCAAGACTAACCGCAACAGCAGCCCACTTCCATACATCCCTCCACAGCGTCAACATCGACCAGGCTTGCACAAACAGCGCGGCGTAGATGAGCATTGTTACTGGAACGGACAATATGGTGGCGGCGACGGAGATGTTGATGTCTGTTTGCGACACGGAGGAAAAGTCACCGAGGAAGAGGGCGGTCATGGTGGTCCAGGAGGAGGGGTAGAAGAGCGAAAGTAAAACCATGCGGGCGGTGTTGAGGGCGAGAGCGAGGATGGAGATGATGGTGGGGAGACGTTTGAAGCGCGGGAGGGGGGTCATGAGGAGGACGACGGCGAGGATGGAGATGCAGGCGCCGATTTGGGAGCCGTAGAGGATTGAGAGGGAGGAGGCGTCGGCGTAGATTGAAGAGACCTCGGCTGGTGTCAAGGGGACCGGGGCGAGGGCGCCATTGGGGGGGCCGGGGGCCAGGAGGGTGAAAGTTTGGGTTGCGAGGTTGAAGTCGGCCGGTGGGGGAGAGGTGGGAGGTGTAGTTGGGAGGGGGCCGGTTGAGGTGGCCATTTTGAGGGAGTTGTGGTGGTGACCGTGAGATCCTTGGTTGGAGAATGAAGTAGGTTCTTCCTGGTCTTGGTCGTGGTGGTTGAGCCCAATGGGCGCGCACTTGTTGCTGTGCTTGAGTTGCCCGCGAATGAGGGTATCGTGACTCTGTAACTGAAGAGAGTAAACTTGAGAGGCGGCACCTCAAGACAAAGAAAAGAGTTGTCGAGATCTCGCGAAAAGTCCACGGTGGTTGTGGTGTTTAGTTGTCAAGACAAAAGAAACAAAATCCCATCCTGACGAATCTACTTAAAGCCAGAGAGAGGAACCGCTGATGGTGAATCCCAAAGTAAATAATACCAAGAATGTGGGTAGTCTGTATGCAATTATTTCCCCCTTTTTTGCTAATGATTGTCTTGCAGTGCAAACAATCCCAAAGAGACGGAGCTTGTGGAAATGGGCAGGAGCAGGAGCAGGAGCTATTATCCCCGCGCCACGAGGCTGGTGCGTGGTCATATTTTGGGGGCGCTGCATGGCTTCAATGAAAGGAGACACCGCCAAAAGGATAATGGTACCGAAGGGGAGGACAATGAAAAGTATCGTGGTGAAGGCAAGACCATTTGGTGGCGACCGCAATGGTGTGTTTTGGGGTGGTTGCTTAGGATTGTCGTGTTAGCATTGTTGTTGGAAAAGGCCCACATTTTGCTTCACCACAGCTTGCCAAGTCAATTTTGAGGGAGCTGAGGGTTGACGAGTCGCCTTGAATTTCTCAAGTGAGAGTGATAGAATTTGAGAGGCCATTGGACTTCTGACGCTGGCTGTTGCTCCAGCTGCTGCGACTCCATTTGAGTGCGCCGCCAGCGAGATGAAGGCAGCCAACATGGAAGCTTTGCTCATCCAGCTCGGCTGATATGGAGCCCAGAAAAGGATAAACCAGATAATTTCAGCAAAAATCCTTGTAGCTTCCCTGCTATCTCACGTATCGCAAGAAGGAAGCTTCGGTGTGACTGCTGCGACACAGCTCCTCGATTCTCGGCGATCCGAGGCCAACCCAAACGCTGGTTGTGCAATCTGATGCAGCGGTCCGAGAGAAGCAGCAAATTTTTGCTTCCTTCACACCTTTCCCACTTTCGGACCTTCTTGCGAAGCTATCGTCGCGCAAAATGACGCCATCTCTCACTCCGGAGCCGAGCAAGTCGCTATCCGGCCCGGCCCCACCAGTCCGATAACGGGCTTAGCCTCCCCGCTGTGCCTGACGCTCTCATCCTCACCAGCAATTCACATCACGCCCTGACAGGTCCATCTTACACACTCTCACCACAACTTCAACCCACTCACCGCATCCCATCTTTTAATCACTTTAACCCACCACACATACAACCGCCAGCAAAATGTCCCTCATAGTACCTCCCCTCCCATCCCCATTCCCCCCTCCCTAACCCCATCACTAACCCCCCCCCAAGGCAATAGGCCAGCTAACCTCCACCTCCTCCCTCTCCCACAACCTATCCCAATGCCGCCACCTCATCTCCCTCGCCGCCTCCCTCAACTGCGCCGCCCTCTTCCTCCCCGAAGCAACCGACTACATCGCCTCCTCCCCCTCCCACTCCCTCGCCCTCTGCCAGCCCACCAACAAATCCCCCTTCGTCACCGGCCTCCGCGAGGAAGCACGCAAGCGCAAACTCCCCATCCACGTCGGCATCCACGAGCCCTGCTGGGCCGACAAGACCAAAATCCGAAACACGGTCGTCTGGATCGACGAGAACGGGCACATCGTGCACACCTACCAAAAAGTCCATTTATTCGATGTTGACCTCGGCGACAGCGGAGGGCCGGTGCTGAAGGAAAGCGACGTGGTTGAGCGAGGGGATGAGATCAAGGAGGTGTATGACCTGCCCGGGGTGGGGAGGGTGGGGAGTGCGATTTGTTTTGATGTTTGTCCTCTTTTCATGCTCTCATATGATGTGGACGTGGGAAGCTAATGAGAGAGCAGTTACGCTTCCCGGAAATCAGTCTCGCGCTGAGGAGAAAAGGTGCCGAGATTATCACCTATCCTTCGGCGTTTACGGTCCCGACAGGTAAAGCACACTGGGAGATGCTACTCCGTGCCAGGGCGATTGAGACACAGTCATATGTTGTAGCTGCTGCACAGGTTGGGAGGCATAACGAGAAGAGGGTCAGCTACGGACACAGCATGATTGTCGATCCCTGGGGTACCATCGTGGCCGAGATCAAAGGGGTGGAAGGAGAGGAAAGCCCCGAGCCACAAATTGCCACTGCTGTGATTGATAGGGAGTTGCTGGCGAAGGTGAGGAGGGAGATGCCGCTGAATAGGAGAACGTGAGTATTTCCTGTCTTTGTGTTATGGTGGTAGTTGCTAATGCTCCACAGAGATGTCTACCCAGAGATCTAATGTTAATGATGAGGATAATAGAGAGACCAATCAAGAGTTGATAAGTCGGTGAAACATCAAATGGGGCTTGGCCCTCCCAAACCATCGACACTTGTTCCATCGCAGGGGGCTGTGCCGCTTTTGCTCCAGGTTTTTAGCGCGGGTTGGCGCCAATGAGGCACTGAGAGGCTCCCGTGGATTCGGCCATGCATGCGCTGCTGCGCATTGGAAACAATTACTTTTGCTGCTCATGGTCTTGCGACTGACGAGACAAACCAAAGATTCGCAAAGGTGATGAAGAACTTGTCGAAGAAGCCTCTCCACAATGCTGGTGAAAATGCAGCTGTGGCAAATGGAGCCAAAGACAACAGATGCCTGATTCATCTCGCCGCATTTGACCTAAGAAAGTGGTATCGAACCTCTGGTACCACGTCGTGAGGCTCTCTCCCTCAGCCGTTGGCGCCATCATGCAGCCCGGCTGCCCCAAGACCAATACCGAGAAAGCCAAGAGGCAGCCATCTCCAGCTGGCCGGGAGGTGTGCTGTATAACAACACCACATCCCAAATTCTGGTGCATGCAGCCGCTGTTCTGTCAGAATTCTCAGAGTCCAGGCTTCATGATGTTAGCAATATCAACACAATCTCTCCTTCCCCTCGGCATCACCGCCCTCCTTATTCCACCAGCTCACGCCTTCAGTCTCTCCGAATGGCTATCCAAAGATCCGTATGCAGACGGCGGCACGGTCCAGGAGCAAATCCAATGCTACACCCTCCCCTACGGCGCCATCGGAATGGCTAGCCACATCTTGACATATTTCACCGCCTACATGCTCTCTCGAGGGCGAAATCCAGTGCTGGTATGGAAGCGGCTCAGGCATCGGCGGTTCAACCTCTCTGTTGCCGCCATTGGTTTTGTTATCACACTTGTACTGACTTCGCTCACAATGGCGCGCTGTCGGCGGACGTGGCCGTTTATTCTGGTCGCAGTTTGGAAGCTGGTTTTGTCGGTCACGTTGACGGGCATGAGGGTCCAAGCAGCACTGGAAACGCATGATGAGCCGAAGAGGGAGAAGACGAAGGTGATGGACACAAATCCGGAGGAGCAGGTCAGGCTGAATCAGAAGGAGGACGACAGTGACGACGAGGAATGGCATGGGTATCACCTACCTGGTCTGAAAGGGAGGTATCACCGGGTGTGGTACTGGGTTCCGCTGTATGTGCTGGGAGTCGTCGTGGGGTTCGTCGGGATCATGAATATTGTGTCGAAGCACATCATGGGTAACCAGCAGTTGAGGATCATCACCGGGGTCTTCGGGGGTGTCGTGTTGTTGATCGTGCTGGTGGTGGTGGCGCTGTCGTGGCTGATGATGAGCGGGAGCGGAGGATGTGTTGGGATAGTGGGCGTCAGTTGTTTGGCGGCGACGGGGGTTGCTGTGTTTGCGCTGAGTGTTCTTTTTGCATTTTATACCGACTGGGTGCTGGCCGCGCTGGCCGAGGACTTGGTTGGGACGCCGTCGCAGGACAATGCTGTATTTTACTGGATGTATTTTGCGGCGAAGAGGCTGCCAATGGTGTCATTTTAAGTGGACCGAATGATAGAAACACAATATGGAAAGAGCGATACTCGAAACTAGGTGTTCTTTCTGAAGTTGGACATCGCACAGTTCCAACCCCGCCATCAGGAAGCCAACAACCCATTGCCACCAGCCTCCCTATATCGTCGTTCCTCCTGATCTCGTTCTTGACCCAGTTGTTGGTTCTCCTGCTACCTGTATAGTCACGCCGATTGCAGTACAGAATGGCCACCGAAATCCCGACACTGACGCTCAACGATGCAGGCCTGCCGAAAAGGACCACCAAAAGAGACTACTCCGACTCCAAGCTCAAGCCAGAGCCTCTTCGGCTCCCACGGAAAAGCCATGGCGACAGCAACATCAGTGCTCAGAGCTCCTTCACCTCCCCGGCAAAGAGCTTCCATGGCCGCCAGACACCCGTCCTCACAAGCCGTCGTACAAGCATGCACCGCGGACGGGAGGCCCAGACCTTTCTGGAGTTGACGCCGCCTACACGAACCACAGCCCCTGGCCTCGCCAGCTTAGTATCCAAGTTCGAGATCCTTGACGCAGTAAGCAACGTCAATGCCCAAGATGCTCGACATGGCGCGTCCCCCTCAAAGCTGGCACCGGCCGCTGCGCCGAACGACCACAAACAGAACCGAGCACGGCCACGGACAGACCCTCGTCCTATCTTTGCCGAAGGCTCGCCCTTCAGTAAAGCTCCCCGCATCACAATTCCATATTCTGATCATATCGGACCCCAAAGCGAAGTAGTATCCCCGAGAACACCGACGCCCACTCCCGCCCCCATGGTTCTCGATCTACCAGTGTACCCACAGTCAAGCTCGCCAATCAAGAAGCCTTCCCGACTGGAGGCAAGTCCCTTTATCATTCGCTACCAGCAAAAGTCAGGGACTACGGAAGACTAGGTACCTTCCACACAGTTCCAGCTCAAGCAGGAACAAGGGCGGCAGAAGCGAGACAGTGGGATTATGCCTGACGAGAGAAAAGGATGGGACCCCAAGCTTGTTTCTGAGAGACGGAAAATGTTTGAGCAACATGGTGGTGACCCCTTCACCTCACCCATAATCACACATGCTGCCGTTCGTTCATCCAAGCCAGTCTCTGTTGAGCACCCCAAGGCCGTTGCAAGCCTGAGAGCATCTACGACAAGCGAGGCAGGACTCGCCACGGGAAGCCATGTCTCAACCGCCAAAAACTCCCGAAGCAAGCCACAGAGCCAGTCATCTGTTGATGCTGGACGGGGGTTGGACAACTCGGTCAAGAGAGACAGACACAGTGTGGCTGATCTGCGAATGGCCTTCGAGCGTGCTGCACAAGCTGGGCTATCCTCAGCAAAATCGTCATTCTCGAAAACCACGCAGAGCAAAACTGCGAGCCCCACGAAAAAGGTCAACTCGGAAGATACCTTCCTAGTTCTTTCCCACCAGCCAAATCACAAGCAGTCGAACTCCGAAACACCGAGAAGACGTCTTAGCAGCGACCACGCACAACCGCCAGCCACTGAGCCTATTGACAGAAGACGCACTCGAGCGCTCGCAGAAACATTCGAACACGGAGGAAAACTCAAGCACAGCCCATCAAGACCGTTGCTCCAAGCTCGAACACTCTCGGTCAAGATCTCCACTGTCAAGCCGGCATCCAGCGAAAGTCCCACCAAAGAATCCAAGCAAAAGGTGGTGGCGCGTCTCAGTGATTCGGGCGTTGGGCGCAGAGCACTACCCGGCCCACCTCCTTCTCCGTTCCTGCAATATTGGAGAACTCGTCGAGAGACGGCCCCTGTCAAGTCGGGGCCAAGCCTCCCCATCATGGTCTCGACAACCGTGGCTGTCAGGACACATCGAGACTCGAGCAGTGTTGCGTCTTCTTCTCGACGATCAACCCCTTTCCCAGCCAAGGTAGAGGAAGCTCTTCGCAAGTCAACAGGCTCGTCCTCGCAATATGGCAGACTGTCCCAGGATGGGGCAGGCGAGCACACGAAGGACTCCCCTGTCAAAGACCGGATTGGTATGTTTGAATACCTCAGCCGTGGCAGCTCTGGCTCTGGATCTCAGAGGAGCAGAGGATCGTCGCGCAAAGCGATTCGATCTCGCAGCTCGGTCAGGCGACCGTCGGTGTCTGAGCTGAGACGAGGAGCAAGGGCGCTCAAGGCTCTGTCGTTGACGGGGAGAAAGGAAGGTCAGCCGAGGGAGGTGCTGGTCAAGGCTGCAGAGAGTAGCTCCAAGTTACCAATCCGAACCAGACACAGCGTGGGTGTTGTCAAGCGGGACGACGATGAAGTTCCTCTGAACCCAGCCACCTCGAAGCCTCTCGGCAGCAGAGTCATGCGCGCCAACACCACCGCGAGAACAGACGGCCTGTCTCTTACACCTAGACAAGATTCCACCTTTTTTGTCAAGGGTAGCATGTGGAAAGTTCCCAGGACGACTCCCGCCGCAGTGAAGCAAGTTTCTTCTGTCTCCAAGGAAGTCCAACCGCCGAAGCCGCCTTCTTCGACTGAACTCGTCGCGCAGACAGCAAACACCAAACCGACGCTGTTTCATCCTGAAGTCACCCGGGAAGGGCGGATCCTCCCCGACCGTAAAAGCTACGGCGCGCTGGAGCAGAAACGTAGTTGGGAGACAGCCCCCGACCCTTGTATCGAGGGTGCTTCTATCAAGAAAGATGTTCCTGTCACGGGTGATGGGAATTGTTTTGGAAGCAGCAGTCATCATCGCCATCCGCACACCCCATCGGTTGTTGTGCACGGGGCTGGTTCTACTGCTAGCTTGAGCCCAACGGCCATGCACTACTCCCCCGCGGACATCACACCCAGCACGTCAACGGTGGCGTTTGCCCGGCCTGTGACGATAACCAAGCACCATTCGGCTCTGTACCCGTCTTCTTTTGGGAAAAAAGCCGGGGAGTCGTGGAAGAAGAGCGCGGGTGTCGGGCCGGTTCTGTCTCCGGATTTGGTCCATGCGGTGAAGCATGGGGGGGGAAGTAGACACGGGAGTTTGAGCTGGGGGAAGAGGGCGGCGGCGGCGGCGTTGGGGATTGCGAGGAGGCTGAGGGAGAGGAGGGCTAGTTCGAGTGCGGCGAGGAATTCGTCAAGGGAGATTGCGGAGGGGGGTGGTGGGAATTTGATCAGTCCGAGGAAGGTGGTGAGGGGTAGGGAGGGGAGTCAGGGGGTGTGGGGTGTGGGGGGACGGGAGAGAGGGAGAGGGGGGGATGATGATGGTGGGATGGACTGGGATGTGGTGGTTGCGACGCCGAATTGTAGGTTGCAGCACCCGAGGCCGTCGAGGGTTGTTGATTGGAGGAGGTGGGAGGAGTCGGAGAGCAGGGAGAGGGTTGGGGATGTTGGAGAGGGCGGTGGTGGTGATACTAAGAGGGTTGCGTCGATGCAAGAACAGGGACAGGAGAGGAAGGGGAGTTGGGCTAAACTGTAGTTTGTTTTTGAAGTAAAGGTTAGATGGGGAGAAGAAGGGATGGGATATCTATTTGTATTGTTAAAAAGGTTTTAGCCTGGCGGTATTTACGTATGACGAAAGGGAAACATAAAAGACAAAGAGAGAAATGTCCTCTTTTGTGGTAGTTTTAGATGCATAGATCACAACTCTTTTTTGTTTTTTCTGTCTTGGTTAAACAACTGCATGTGTTTTCTCTAACATCTAATACGGAGTACTACTCAACCCCATGCCGACCCCAATCTTCTTCACGAGCGCCTTCTTGAGGTACCACTCCCTAGCCAAACTCCTCGTCAGCCTGGCGAACGTCTGCGGCGCGATCCGTCCGCGCTCGACCGCCCTGCCCAAGACAAAGATGGCGTCCGCCAGGGCTCGCTCCTCGGCGACGAGGTCGTACAGCTGGTTGCCGACCACGGTTGGAGCGACGAGTAATTCGTCGATGTTCGGCTCTGGCAGACGTGAAGAATTTTCGATCACAGAGTCGGCTTTTCGGAGGGAGTCCTGCAGGATGGCGGTGTTGGAGGTCAGGAGGGAGGAGAGCTGGGTGAGTTGGGCGGATTCGGATTGGAGCCGGTGGTTGGCTTGGGCCATGGCTTGGCGCTGGGCTTGGAGACCTAAGAGGGAAGAAGCGTTTTGGTCGCGGGCTTGCTGCCGGAGGGCGTGGAGGGTTGAGGCGAGTTGGTGGAGGAGGGCGTCTTTTTCTGGGTTTGGGGGGATGGGAGGGGGGGCGGTGGTGGTGGAGGCGGGGAGGGGGAGGGAGAGGTCGTCTGCGTCCATGATGTCGGGGACGGGGGGTTTTGGTTGAGGGGGTTGGGATTGGGGTATTTGAGGGGGCGGTGGTTGCTGGGGTCGTGGGTGCTGATGCTGATGCTGTTGCTGTTGCCATGGCTGCGGTGGGAGGGGGGTGAATTGTTGTTGTGGGGAGAGGGAGTGGCGGGAGTTGGTGGGTAGGTAGGATGGTAGAGGTGATCCAGGGGGAAAGTTGTTTGGTGGTGGGGGCGGGTGTTGGTATTGAGGGCCTGGAGGAGGAGGGCCCTGCTGCTGTTGAGCCGGTGGTTGGAAGGGCCGCGGCGGTACAGGGTGTGATTGGGGTGCTTGTGGTGGTAATGGAGGTGCTGTCTCGTAGCGTGACGGACCCGGCCTTGCTTGTTGCTCGTGGGGTGTTCTTGGAGATTCGGGGGGGTATTGGCTCATGGGCCTGCCGGGCTTCGGTGGGAGAGGAGGTACAGTGGCGGCTGCCGGTCGAGGTGAGCCTTGAACAGCGTGTTGTCGTGGATCGGCTGGCATGCCAGGTTTCGGCGGCGGCGGCGGCGGTCTCGGTCCGTTCTCGGGGCTGTGATGTTGGGCCTGGCTTGGTGGTCTCGGAGCAAGATCAGGGGGTAAGGGAGGCACCGGCGGTGGTGATGCTGTCTGCAGCTGTTGTGCTGGTGGAGGTGGATGTCCCCCTGGCTGTCTGACCACTACCGGTGGCTCCTTTGCAAAGACATCTCGCAGGATGGCGAGGAAGTCCAAAATGCTTGACTTCTGCAACTGTGTGTCAGCATCTGCCTCCAAATAACCATGTTAGTTTTCCTGAATAACACATACATCCGAAAAGCCAGCCCAGCCCGCGAGATATGGATGATAGACCTGTCCCTGGGGATCGACGTGCTGGCCGGGGCGCACCATCATGTTCTCGGTCGGGGTCACGTAGACCAGAGGCGCTTCTTGTGGATAGGCATGGGGAACCCATAGTGATATCGGGAATCGGTACGTGGTGCCGCGAAATGGGACGGGGATGGTGCCGGTCAGACGGACGAGGAGAGCTGATGAACCATTGGGGAAGGCTGTCGCAGCGCATCGTCAGTGAGCTGGCCTCGGCGGCGCAAGTATTCATCGTGGCAGCATACTGTGGACATCGGTCCTCGGAGAGAGAGAGGGATACTGCGCGAGGGCTTGGGCAACATGGCTGTAGGCTCGATTGACATCTCGGTATTCCTGTGAGGGCAGAGAGAGGGGTCACTGTTAGCTTGGTTATCATGGCATGCTGGCACCGTGGCAGAGACAGTTGGAACATACACTGGTCAAGACGCTGTAGAGCCAATTCAGGACATGCTGCTGGACTGCCATCTTCGGCTGCTCAGATCTCCAGAAACTGGTCATTGGCAGGTCGTCGTTGCGGCCGTTGAGGTGCCGCTCGAGCACCAGCACCAGCACCTGTAGCCTTGGCGTTCAGATGACGAGACAGGGCGCCGTCGCTTGGCATTTCAGCCTTGGCACTGTTAAAATCTGTTGGCCCAAGCTTCCGCCCGACTTGGATGTGCACGGACCTCGGCTAATGGCGGGGTAAGACAAGTGGGAAGATCTGCTTTTCCGATCGGTTCTGCATCACCCACCATTTGCTTCTTCTGCATTTGATGGATGCAGCCGCATGTTTTTGGTGCTCCCGTCTGCTGACATCTGTCTGCCATTGTCTGTCAAAGGGTCCTTCCCTTCCTCGGCTTATTCCACGTCTCTTTCTCCGTCCCAGGTTCTTCTGCCATGACGGAACAGACCGGCACCTACGGATAGTGACGGCAGGCCGGGGGCAAAGAGGGGCCGGGGTCGGCGCAGTTGCCAACATGAGACCTGGAACAGGCACACTGCGCCCGGCCCTCCCAGGCCTCTCAGTGCCTCTCCAGGGGCGCCCTTTGAGCCGGGAACTCAAGTTGCGATATTTTCTCTCAAGTCTCCACTGTCCTTGATCTCGATGTTAACGGCGCAGTGTTTTAATCATGTCTTGGCAAAAGTCCCATAATATTAGCTTTCTGGAGAGGGGGCAAACTTTTTCGCTCAATGGAAAAGTGAGACTGACGGCTGCTTACAAAACACAGCGCCCCCCAGAGAAACCAAACCAACCGATGTCGCAAGTGTCTTACGACTCAGCAACCTCCTGATTCTTCTATTTCATCCCATCTCGCTCTCTGATCTCTGGTCCGAACACTACTCGCAACCAACACACGGTCCAAACATATGCTCACGCCTCAACCGAGACTTCGCACGGCTGAGGAGTATTACAGAGACACTTCTGTATACTCCTTGCGTCAGGACTGTTTCGATTGAAGCCCTCACCACTATTTCTCTCTTCACTTTCTCTCTCAACTCTCTCAACTCTCACAACTCTCACAACTCTCAACTCTCAAACCACATCTTCCCGCCGTTATGTTGCCTCCCATCCCGGTTCTGGCCAACTATGGAATCTCTCCAACCCACGGCTTCCTCCCCGACGTCCTGCCGTTGACGAGACTCCCGGATCCCTACTACAACAAATGGGAGGCCATCGCGGCGAACCTGCAGGCCCTTATCCTCTCCAAGCGGCTGCGCGGAGTCGTCGACCGCCTCCCAGTGCTCTCCACCATCGGTCTGGAACACGACGCAGAATGGCGCAGAGCCTACGTGCTGCTCTCCTTTATGGCCCACGGCTACATCTGGGCCGGTGATAGTCCCAGTGACCG
This sequence comes from Triangularia verruculosa, assembly GCA_033296885.1. Classification (NCBI taxonomy): domain Eukaryota; kingdom Fungi; phylum Ascomycota; class Sordariomycetes; order Sordariales; family Podosporaceae; genus Triangularia; species Triangularia verruculosa. Next base: position 17,081 of record MU864058.1, on the reverse strand, counting down.
TCTACCGCCTTCCATCTCAGTCCCGCTGTTGAAGGTGTCTGAACACCTCGAGGTGCCACCCGTTGCCACCTACGCAGCTGTCTGTCTCTGGAACTTCAAGCCTCTTTTCATGGACGAGGATATCGACAACCTCGAGAACCTCGCCAGCCTGTGCACCTTTACCGGTGGCATTGACGAGTCGTGGTTCTACCTGGTCTCGGTTGCCATGGAAGCCCGCGGCGCACCCATCGTCCCTTTGATGCTGACGGCCATCGCTGCCGCGAGGGAGGACGATGCAAAGGCTGTCACTAGCTGCCTCAGCACCTTTGCTGAGCGTCTAGATGATCTCACCACCCTGTTGGTCCGCATGCATGAGAGCTGCGACCCCAACATTTTTTACAACCGCATTCGCCCATTCCTTGCAGGCAGCAAGAACATGGCTGAAGCTGGACTGCCAAACGGAGTTGTGTACGAGGACGGAACCGGCACCGAGACCTACCGCCAATACGCCGGCGGCAGCAACGCTCAGAGCAGTCTGATCCAGTTCTTCGACATCGTCCTGGGCATCGAGCATCGCCCTACTGGTGAAAAGGCAACCAAGGATCGCGGACGGGAGGGTCATGCTCCCGCCCCCAGACACAACTTCATCATGGAAATGCGCCAGTACATGCCCGGACCTCACGCCCGCTTCCTCCAGGATGTGCAGGGCGTTGCCAACATCCGCGAGTTTGTTGAGCAGAACCAGGACAATACCACTCTTTGCGTTGCTTACGACGCCTGCCTCGCCATGCTGCGCCATCTCCGTGATAAGCACATCGCCATTGTCACACGCTACATTGTTGTTCCCAGCCGCGAGGTTCGTGCGCGCAGCCGGAGTCGCAGTCCCGAGGTTACCCGTCGCAAGGTGAACCTGGCCACTGCGTCTCGCCAGCAGCCTCAGGGCATCGCCTATGATGCTCGCAGTGCCGCTGCATCTGCCCAGAAGGCCGGCGATGATGGGAAGAAGGGTGAATTGAAGGGAACCGGCGGCACTGCGTTGATCTCTTTCCTCAAGCAAGCCCGAGATGAGACTGGCGAGCCAGCCATTGAGGACTGGACCAAGCGGTTCATGAGTAGAGTGCGCAAGGGGCCGGGTGAATACGACTTCTTTGCTGGGAAGCCCGAGGAAGGGGCCGGTCTTCACGTGGCTCATACTGTCACCGAGCAAGTCGAGGTGCCTGGTTTGGCGGGCACCTGGACTATTGATGATGATGTGGGGGGTATCTGCAACTACTAGTTTTGGTGGATAGAAAAGCGTGTTTGAAGGATTCTTGATAGCGTTTTGAACTAGATACCTAGCGTCTGAATTAACGAAGTACATACCACCTATCTTGCCTGGCTCAGTAAAATCTGCTTCATCTTCAGGTCTACAGCGATGCCCTGGACAACAAGAAAGCGACACTGATACATACGATTCGGGCCTTTAAAGATCGTAAAGATGCTTTTAAATAGACCACAGGGGTATTATAACATACCTAGTCGATAAACCTGTTGATGAATGCCTAAGCCGTTCAATTAACTTTTAATGCCTATTAGATCTCCCTAGATACATAGAAGTATCGCGTGGTTCCTATCGACTAGGCGTCTTTTATTGACATTGCAAGCCGTTGAATGGATCTTGAATGGTAGTCTACGGGCTTCGACAGATAGTTGTTAGATGTGTTTTTGACGCACAGCGCCAACTTCTCCGTCAAGGGCATGGCTAGGCACCAAATCCAACCTTCAGAAGGATAAAGAAGAATCGCCGTTAATACAATAGGCTTGTCCCACTCGCTGAACCCCATTCTGACAAGCTCTTTGTTGCCATCTGTTCCAGCACATGGCACATATCCCCAGATCAACAGCACAGCTGCCAGGAAAACAAAACCATAGCGTCTAGACTACTAGACTGCTCCAGCCAATATGCCCTTTGGAGCCAGAACTACTCCTTTCACCTTCTCACATGGACAAACCTTCGAGTCCAGCATTATTTAACCCAAACCTCCCCATCGAGTCTCTTTCGCTTTCCATTCACACCACCACCACCATCATCACAAACAACAAAGCCCCAACTAAACAAAGACCTAACCAAACAACCACAACCACAACCACAACAAACAACCAAAAACCTAAACATCCAAAATGGACCCCTCCTACACCAACCCAACCATCTCCTCCACCAACAAATCCAAGGGCAAACAGCCCGCCACCACCACTCCTCCCTCTTCTTCTTCCCACAACAACAACACCAACAATTACCCAACTTACAATAACTCCCAATTCACCTCCAACTTTAACCCGGACCATAACCAGACCGGTTCTTCTACCTCGAGACCATCTTCTTCCCACACTCACTCTTCCAAGAAGAGCAAGAAATCCAAGAAACACTCGACCAAAACCAGGATCGGGCTCTGGCTGATGGGTACTTCGCTGGAGAAGATTGAAAAGGCGAAGGAGAAGAAACGGGAGAAGGAGGAGAGGAGGTGGGAGAGGTAGGGGTAGGTGAGGGGGAGGCTGCTGAGTGTTTGGGGTTAGGGGATGGGTCTGGAATGGTGGTTGGGCGAAGTGTGTAAGTTCTCCTGTTCCTGCCAAGTGGCAGACGGAAAACCTGGAAAATAAGAGGGGTTAATACGGGGGATGGGTAGAGTTTACTTTACCTAGCTAACGTGGTTTATTTACAGGATGGGGCGTTGGTAAAGGAGTATATGGTGGTTTTATGAGATGTCGTGATGAGAACAATAGAGAAGAGTTCTACCCCACAAACAATGTTGCCATTGAGATGAGCGTGATTTTCTTTGTGATTGCCAGTGAATTGAATACCGGGAGGTGTTGATATTTTTGAAAGGAAAATGCGTGCGGAAGACATGTCTTTCTTGTCTTGCAAGTTTCAATACCTAGAATTGCAGACTTGCAGATTGAGAGCCCTGATGAGAGATGATTGCTGATTACCTACCTACCTATTATAGAAACTGGTATGATGTAGTACCATCTCGCTGTCCATAAGAGGAGAGAATACCTATTCTGCGCGATTGGAAGGGGTTGGAAAAGCTTTGTAAGTAGCTGACTACAGTTTTCATGGCATGATATATATTGCGGTGGTACCTAACATGTCGGAAGCTTTAGACCAATTAGATTGTCAACCCGAACCAAATGTTACCCATCAAGCTCGTATCACTGTTTACCAAGACAACTCGTGCTTATATATTGTGTGATGAGCGCATCTACATCGCCTACCCTGGCCCCTGTCATAAGCCAAGAAGGTAAAGATAAATATTACGCGGTCAGTCTGTCAGGCGCATAGCTTTAGAACCTACGCAGTTGTCTTGAAGCAGATATTGAACTGTTGCTATTGACTAAACAAAAGAAAAGGCTCAAAAGGAGCGTTCAGGACCATGATTATACCTTATCCCGCCAGAGCATTCCATCCATCTGTCAGACCCATCGCCAAGCCCCCTGAGCAACTTGCTCCTTGGCCTGCATATAACCCTCCGAATACCACCTTAGTGAACTGCCTCATTGAGCCTTGTCATGATATCTGGAACGGGAACACAGTCAGCTATCTGTAAGACGCTACCAAATAAGGTAAGCAGCCAACACCAGTCGCCTATTTGGACGTAATATTTGCAAAGCCTGAGAGATCCTATCCGCTACCATTGAATGAGAACGTGGATTTGTCTGACAGTACGGGGTAAAGGTATAAAGGAGGGCCTCCCAGTCGCTCAAGAAAGCTTTTTTTGGAAACCAGACACAAGCCGCAACATTCAGTTCAAAGTCACCAATTCACTCTCTCCAGCCCAGCCAAAATGTTCAATCTTAAGACTCTTGTCATCTTCGTTGCCTCGGGCTGCGCCCTTGCTGCACCCGCTGTGAACGGAAACGCTCTCGAATCCCGTCAGGCGATGGCCTCCGTGTATGCCTGCGAAAACCTCAACTGGAATTTGCCCTGCGATACCTTCAGTCTTACCCCGGGAGCCTGTCGTAAGTGACAATCCAATGCATAATTCCTCATCCTCGCCATCAAGCTTCGTTGCAGGATCGTAACGTTAACATGAATGTCTCTCCCTTTCTCATCTAGTCAACGTACCCAGCAACTGGGATAATAAGATCAGTTCCATCAAGAACAACAACAAGAACATTTACCACTGTGTGTGGTACGAGTGAGTGACATTTGGTGCAGAATCTCATGGTTCCAATAACAATACCTAACAACAATATCGTGTAGTAACCAGAACTGCCAAGGCCGCTCTTATAGCAACCAGGAGGACGCCAAGCTCAACGATGGCAATGGCTTCTTCAACGATCGTATCAGCTCCTGGCGCTGCAATACGAGACAGTTTCGACTCGCCTCGGAGCCTGATGTTGAGGTTGAGGCCTGAAAGTCAGGTACTTAGGCAGTTCCATTGGAGGGATAATGGCCTGAATGTCAAGGAACTCTCATTAAAACGGAAATCATCTGGAGGTTTATCCCTAAAATTCCCTTCTTTCGTTCACTCACTGGCAGGGATTCAAAGGCTGCAAGCTGTCCTGGTGCTAGCAGGGCTTCTTGGTCTTTTCCCAGATAGCCACCCCCTTACCGAGCCATATACCTAGGTATGGCAGGCACTACTTCCTAGGTAGAGTAGACATGAGTCTTGTTTCAGTAGCAGAACCACGAATTCTACCTAGCTTTGATCTGATTTTCTTTCTCATTCAGTGGAAAAGACCTGTGATGCAGATGTTCTATTATCGAGCTTTTTTGGTGTAGTTCTTGGCGCTGCCTTCCAGAATTGCTTCTTTGCAGCATGCATAACAAACCGGGATTAGCAGTCTCCAACCTTGATTGCAGTCTTGGCTTATTGTCACTGTTCCAATCAACATCCTGGTGATCTACAATAATGGGAATGGTGCGATAGTTTCTCTCCGGATATGGACGGGGGTCATGTAGCCTTCCATCAACCCCTCATTTTTGCTTCTCGCATTTCTGCTCAACACCTCAACAACACCGTGATAACATCTTGAACTTTACCCTCGAGGATCCACGTTCGGTGACCGAAGTGCGTCAGGAACCCACTAAGGTAAGGTACTCTACTCGCGTTGACGAGTCTCGAGCACATGCTCCAGCGTCTGGCTGACGACGGGAGTTGGACGCACGGATCCGTGTGGTTACTCCTCTTTATTCCCTCAACTCCTCGACAAAACATTGTGTACCGTAGACTAACGACTGGTACTGCAAGTCAAACTATCTCATTATTACCGAGCGTATAAGAAGCCTATTCCCTACCATACCTAGGTATCTTTCCACGCCCTTTGACTATCCTCAGAGTCTTGATTTGGTGTTTCAAGACCTAGGCACTCATCAACCATTTTCGCGACCCTTCCCATCCCACGACCAACACCATCATGCCCGTCACCACAGTCGGCATAGCCGGCATCACCGGCCGGCTCGCCCGCCTCATCACCCACCACCTCCTCTCCATCAACCCCTCCGTCAAGATCAAAGGCTACTGCCGCGACCTCTCCAAAACCTCCACCAGCCCCATCCTCTCCTCCCCCGACAACCCAAACATCACCATCGCCCAGGGCGATCCATACGACCCCCCCGCGCTGCGTCGTTTCGTCTCGGGATGTGACGTTGTGATCTGCGCTTTTCACGGCGACTCCCGGCTCATGACCGAGGGGCAGAAGCTGCTCATCGACGCGTGCGAAGCCGAGGGGGTGAAGAGATATGTAGCTGGTGATTGGACATTGGATTACGACAAGTTGAAGTTTGGGGAGCATCCGCAGAAAGATGCGCAGAAGATTGTGAAGGGGCATCTGCAGGAGGAGGGAAGGACGGTGAAGGGGGTGCATATCTTGATCGGGGCTTTCTATGAGACTTTTTGGAGTGACTATTTTGGGGTTTTTAGGCCGGGGGGTGAACAGGAGGGGGTGATCATGAGATATTGGGGGACGGGGGAGGAGATATGGGAGGGGTTGAGTTATGATGATGCGGCGAAGTTCACGGCCGAGGTTGCCTTGGATGAAGAGGCGGTGGGGGTTAAGACGTGTAAGTGCGATCAGACGGATGGGCCCCGAAGCGTGATGGCTAATGATGGATCAGTCCTTGGAGACAGAAAGAGCACAAAACAACTTGCAGTGGAATTTGAGGAGGTGTATGGGGTAACTCCAACGTTGGAATGCCTGGGTACCGTGGAGGAGTTGCAGGCAAAGATGGAGGCTACGCGTGCGAAGGAGCCGCAGAATATCTTTGCTTGGTTGGCTGAGTATGCTACGAGTTTGATGCGCCTGTTGTGACTGACTGTGAGGCTGACTACCTATGCAATAGTAACTACCAGACTTACATCATGAATGGGCAGACGTACGTGCCGGCCAAATTGGACAACGGAAGATATCTAGATGTGAAGCCGGCCACATTCAAGGAGTTCCTCCAAGATCACAAGATCGAGGAGTTGAATGGCTTGTACACAAAGGCTGCCGCAGACATTTGAAAGCGCAAGGCTACTGGAAAGAGAGAACGAGAGGAATGACGAGATTGATATAGAAACAAAATACCGGAACTCCACAAGGTTATCACAAGATGACCGGCCCCGAATCATCTGATCGGATGCGATGACATGCAGCTTGGACCCTGATCCTCCCGGCCCCGAATCGGCTCGGTACGGTTCCTTCGTACCCGGCCGGGACTTCGTCAACTCGCCCGACAGGGACAAGACCCCAGCGACGCGGGCGGTGCTGGACATACCTGCATGTCTGCGGCGCAGGTGGGGGGCTTCTGTAGGACTAATCATCACATAATATTGTACACTCTCGTCACACGCCAAGAGTAGAATCGCCCTCGCTGTCAGACTGCCCGAGAAGTCAACAGTTTCCTCATTCAGATCCAAAGACAAGTGTAGGAATGTCCCTCTGCTGTTGTGCAACCACATCCTCACTGTCCCGTGAAGGCACAAAAGGGGGCCATTGCCTTAAGAAGTTAAAACAAGTTCAAAACTGGGACCGTCGAGGGCCAACTGCATTTGAGCAGACCAATCGCGACATTGCCCACCCAACCATCACCGCTGACGCTCCGCGACTTTTCGGAGCTCAGACACAGACCTGCAGAATCGCCCATTTGTCTCGTCCCAGGTTTTCGTCTCTGCCGTCTCACTCGGGCGGGTGACTGCCGAACCTTCTTTTCTGCCTTGGATAAGGTAGCAAGTCCGCTGAAATCCGTCAATTCCGGGAGGGGATGTGTGAGCTGCTGACAATGCCTCCCCGCGCTAGACCTCAGGGGACTAGAGGGGCGACCCGCCATGATGTATGAGCAATACTGGTGCGCGTATGCAAGTAAGTCGGGGGCGGGGAGGGATGCTACGTAAAATCCTTCCCGAACTTTGGCAACTCGCGCTATCTTTCTTGTGTCTCCGTGATATCAAGCTTCAATGTGATGAGTGTCGACGTCAAGATGAGCTTCTGTCTGCATGTCATCGGCAATGTCATCTCGGCCCTCCAACAGCCTTCAACATGCCATGGTCTCGCGTATCACGGACGGACGACCTCCCACTGCTTGTGATGGCTCCTGTGCGCAAGAACTGTCTGCACAACCTGGAGGATCGCGGCTGTCCGGTAGTTCTGACGATTAGTGCTACAACCCTACGCAGTCGAATAGACGCCAACAACGTCACACAAGCTGACAGGCGGCAGTGTTATTTGTGCGACTGTTACATCGGTAGGAAAAGAAGATGCTGATCTGCATGTCGAGTTGCTGACTCTGCATCTTTTGGGACAGGAGTAGCCGTTAATCCCACAAACCAGGACCTCGCAAACCGGATTATTGTCCTGTTGGTGGTGTTTGCCCCTTGGCTATGTGGCCTAACTTGGCCCTATCAGCCCTTGGCAACCAATATGGCCTGTTGTTGCTGCTTGATGCACACAGGGAGTTGTTCCTTCCCTTTCTCTCAGCTCTTGTGTAACGGTCCCCCACACCCAGTCTGCCTGTAGACCTGCAGTGGAATCCCCGGGGTCCTGGTAACCGTCTCCATTGCCGCAGAGACTCACCAGTGGCACATGTCCCCCCGACTTGACCATCGAGGCACGTACAACCTCACGTAACACTAGAGCGCGCGCAAAACATAAATCCTTCCCGTTGGTAGCAGCACAGATAACCCCGGGGGGTTCCAAGCTTCACCTTCCTTTTCTCCATCGTCAAAGCTTTCTGACTTTATTTCCCCGCGTTCAAGTTCTCCAGATCTTCCTCCTCGGTTCCGAGCACCCTTGACATTGATGCCAATGTATGGCGAAGGATTCACTTGCTATCCCTGACCGCGACATTGTCTTTCTGTTACCGCCAAGATGGTCCAACTAGACAACTTTACAACGGAGCAAAAGCAACAATACATTCTCGTCACAACTATCATTGGGCTTGTGCTATCGACATGTTCCCACTTCGCGAGGATATATGCCAGACTCAAAATCATCAAAGAGTTACGGAAAGAAGACTGGTGCATGACGGCAGGTCTGATACTAAGCTATGGCACAGTAGTGTGTTTACTATTAGGTATGGCCTCGTATTCCAAACCACCCCAAATATCTTGCGCTAACACCGTAACAGGACTACCGAATCAAGGCGTCCCGGTCCCTATTCTCGGCAAAGAACGCTTCAAGGAGTTTCTCCTCATGATCTGGATTATCCAAGTTTGTCTCTGCCTCCCATACTCTTCCAACACCTTACTAACTTGTTTCTCTCCCGAAAAAAAGAAACTTCAACCGCCCACCCTCTTCCTCATCAAGCTCTCCTTCATCATCTTCCACATGACCATCTTCCAAGGCACAACCTTCCGGCGCATCTCCTGGGCCGTCGCCATCTTAACCGGCTGCTGGACCGTCGCCAACGTCCTTGGCACAACCCTCCAATGCCACCCACCCTCGCTGTTCTGGGATAAAGACCAAACCGGCTCCTGCCTCCAAGACCCAGTGCACAGAATGGGGGTTCCAAACGCAGTCATAAACACACTAGGGGACGTCATCATCTTCGTCATGCCCATCCCACCCTTGGTGAAGCTTCGCGTGCCGAGAAGAACAAAGATCGGGTTGGTTGGGGTTTTCAGTCTAGGAATCTTGTAAGAACCCCCCCTTTTTCCCTTCTCATGTTCATGATACAGCAGAAAGCTAACTCCAATTCACAGTGTCTTGATCGCCTCCTTCTTCCGCTGGATCGCCCTGATCGGCTCCTCCCGCGATGCCTTCAACTCCTCCCAAATCCAAACCGGCGTCTGGACCTACCTGGAAATGTCTGTCGGCATCACCTGCGGCAACCTCCCCTTCCTCGCCCCCCTCCTCGGCTGCGTCGGTCCCACGCGCAAGTCCCACATGCCTGCTTTGTCCACAAGAGAAGAGTATTACGCACGAAATCTGAAGGTTGATACCATGGCCAGCGGGACGACGCAAAACAGCAAGGTGAGTGCTGGCGCCAGGGGACAACAAGGACAGAAGCCGCTGCCTCTTGTGCCTGGACAGCAGCAGAAGGAGGGGTTTACGAGGTTGTATGATCATGGAGCGTATCATGCTAGGATAGGGGTTCATGGGAGAAATGAGAGTTTGAGGACGCTGCCTAGTGAGTTTGATATGGAGATGCAGGCTATTGATGCGATGGATGGGTTGGAGAGGGAGTCAGGGGAGAAGCTGGTCACTACGCGGGAGCATGAGAGGGGGAGGGGGAGGGGGGATTTGAGGGGTGATGAGTATCCTTGATCAAAAGGTGTTGCGGTAAGAAAGGGGTGGTTTTCTGTTCGTCTTTTCTTTGATGTATGATGATATCCTTGGGTCAAATGTTTCTTTTTGGTTGGCGGTGGTTGTGCACATGGTGGAAAGCTCTCTGTACGTTTAAGTGAAGTGATGAATTAAATAATGGTGAAAATGTAATGGTGAAAACAACAGCCATTGCAATATCGGAATCTGGACATGGACGATTTCCACTTCCGTTCTTGGACCTGAGCACTCGCCGCTTTAACCTGAGCAGAAGTGGAGAAGCCCTGAGCAGGGATGAGCAAAGCCCTGAGCAGGGTGAGCAAGGCCTGAGCAGGGTGAGCAAAGCCCTGGGCAGGGTGAGCAAAGCCCTGAGCAGGGTGAGCAAAGCCCTGAGCAGGGTGAGCAAACTCTGAGCACGGTGAGCAAACCCTGAGCACGGTGAGCAAGGCCCTGAGCAGGGTGAGCAAAGCCCTGAGCAGGGTGAGCAAAGCCCTGAGCACGGTGAGCAAAGCCCTGAGCACGGTAAGCAAAGCCCTGAGTACGGTGAGCAAAGCCCTAAGTACGGTGAGCAAAGCCCTGAGCACGGTGAGTAAAGCCCTGAGCACGGTAAGCAATGGTTGAATTTACCTGAGACCAGGCTATACTGGAGGTAGACTATGGCAAAGCTGTTTCTGGAGCGTACACCTATTCCACGGTAATTGTTATTAGCGCTGCAGGGGGGCTTTTGGTGGAAGTTACTAGAAAATAACCCTGGCTACATTAATAACTATTCCGCTTAGGATAGGTATAAAAGTTATAATAGGGAACCAATATCTATATTAAAGTCAGAAACAGCTTATACAGCGTAGTATCCACGCCAGGAATAGTTTTTAAATTAGTCTAAATCAGGCAAGTTATCTCGCTCTAAATATCGTTCCTGTATCCGGGATCACCGAAAACTTAGATTAATATGTCGAATACTACCTTTCTGGTAGGTCTATTTAGCTCTAAAAGCCATTTCTAGAGCGCAGTTATTTAGTTTAGTAGGTATTATAATAAGGATCTTCTACCTTTACAGAGCTAAAAAAAGCTTCTATATATAAATTATTTAGCCTAAGGTAGCGCTAAGATAACGATATAAAATCCCAATCTCTGGTAAAACTAGAAACGGCTTTTTCAATAAGCAACGATAATCTGCCTTTACTGGAGCCAGAAATAACTTCTACGTTTTAACGTAAATAATATAAAGAATCGCTACCTTTATTAAAGCCATAAATAGCTTCTAATAGTAATACATAACAAGTCTGTAAGCAATTGCGGATAAAACCACGCTTCCGGATTCTTACAGTATTACTAGGTAGCCTTGCAAAGCCAAGCTCCCGGTTTGGCATGGAATTCCTTGCAAGGAGTCCAGGCGCCAAAACTGGCTCATGTGTGCAGTTAGCTAGGAGCCAGTTTTGGAGGCAGATAATGTCCACCTGTAGTTCAAAATCGTGCTCTCAGAGCTGCTTCGAGAGCCCAGCCATCTAGCAAGGGCAGGTACAGTATTACAAGGATCATATCCGGCATCCCTGCTCTTGGTTGAGCCAGAATCGGCTTTGGGGTTGAATTCTGCCTTTGCTGGAGCCGGAAACGGCTTCTACGTTTTGACCCAGGCAACAAGGCATAGGGAATCGCTGCCTCTACTGAAGCCATAAATGGCTTCTAATGGTAATACACAACAAGTCTGTAGGCGATTGTGGATGAAACCACGCTTCCGGATTCTTAAGGCTATTTCCCTCGTGGATTCTCTTCTTCTTTTGAAGCATTATCCGCTGCAATATGAGAGTGTTAAGGAGTGTGACGAACCCATGATCAGAACCTCTGAGAGGGATACTGGGTTGATGTCACACGTAACCACCAACAGGCCTTGGCTACGACTAATAGTATAGTAAACTGCAAGTCCTGGACCAGTCGTTGGGAAGTGAAGCGAGCAAATAAGCCACAGGCGGCATGGGCAGACGTATTATTGGTTTATGTATATTGAGACGGGGCTAAATGCGAGGATATGATAGTAAGAAGCAAAGTTCTTAAGACCGTGGCTAACTGCAGATTCCAGTTACGTAGGAAAATCAACATCATTTGCTGAAGAGGTTGCTAAAAGAGCTTGAATCCATTTGCCCTTGAAATACACGGCTACTCTTCGTAGTCGTTAGGCTACCAAACGACTGGTCCACGCCTAGCTGTGCCACGCCGACTATCCCTTGCATAGCAATCGAATGGTCGTCTGTCTTCATATCACCAAACTTCTGCCCGGTACGCCATGCGCGGGTCGCCGACAGAGTCTTCTGGCAGACATCTCTAAGGCTATCCGTCAACCGCACGCTCGAGTCTCCCTCAGCAGTTATGCCGTCGTTATCTGCTTGTGGCTCTGGTTCTCTTATCGATAGTTGCGCACTCAGATTAGCTAGAGCCTGCTCCTGTGTGGCAAATTGAGTCCGAAGCTGATCGATATTCCCAGAGGTGCGGCTCGAAACAATCCTATTCTGTGTTAGTGGAGTTTCTCCGTTAAATAAGTGGGTCCTGTACAGCGTGATTGAAGATAGAACCATCGTTATTGTCCTTTGACAGTCCGCCAAATCTCTGTTCAGTTTACTCATCTTTGTGTCTTTGAAGGGAGCCAATAGGTTCACGGGTACCCGTGGATTTAAAGGCTCACGGGTCCCGTAATGATGACTAAGCTCATCCTCGCGTTTTTCAACGCGTCGCGTGTCTCCACGATAGTTAGCTCCCAAGGCGACATACTTCGGATACGAATCGCGATGAGCCTACTTTCGGCTGAAGCAGTGGCGAAATCTGAAAAGGAGTAATGAGACGCCGGGGAAAGACTCTCAGCTGGTGGTTCTATGTGCGGAGACTCTTCGCGGGCGCCCTTAGAGATGACGTGAGGCCTATCTGTCTGCCCATAGGTCTGAACGTGAATCTAATATGGAAGACTCAGCGTGGGAGCCTTCCGACTGATTGTCCTGAAGTTCTGGTCCCATAGTCAAGAGGGGAGATACCGTGATAGGCCTCTTCTCTTCTGTTTCGGAAAATACAATACCCTCCGGTAAATCGCTAACCAAGCACGAAGGAAGGAAGGAAGGAAGGAAGCAGAGAGCAAGAGCAAGACAGAGAGCGGAACATGCATCCAAATCTCACTCACCATCCAAAGCTCGATTAGTAATTGCAATTGGATAGAGGAGGCTGGGAACATTTGAAAATACGAGACTTTGTCCCTCCCGCCGAGAGCCCTTCTAAGATTTGATGGTAGAGCTTTTGAGATAAACAGGGGGGTTTTTACAGTGGAGCTCCTGAACAGGGATTTCTTAGTTGAGCTTTCCAACAAGGGTTTTTACAAAAGGCTCATAACAAGGATTTTAATAGTGGGGTTCTTTGCATCCGATTGGCTATCACTTTACAATAAAACGCCGGGAATGTCTCGGCTGGAGAATTGTCACCGTTGCCTGTTGGCCCAGTTTGCTAGGACTCTTGATCTTCCAATGGTGGGTGGGAAAATGGACTGGTTCCCCCAGTGGGAAGCGGAGTTGCAAGGGTAGGTGGGAACCGAGTCTGCGCTTGCCAGTGGAAGGGATCTTTGCAGTGCAACCTCACATAAGGTGAAGGTGTGTGCGGAAAACCCGCGGGGTTGCAGAGGGGTGGCCGTAAATTTGCACCCATTGCAGATACCCCCGTCTCCAGCGGTGCAGTCCCGTCGCCCTTCAGAGACCTTCTTTTTCAATGAGGATGCGAAGAAGTCCCAAAAACGGCTCACCATCTTCGCATCATTGTGTCCGCATTCACAATATAGTGGTCCCCAAAGACTGTCATACCCCGTGTCGCAGATACCGAACTCGCACCTAGGCGGTTGCTAAGTTTTATCAGTATTATACCCGACTAAGTTTCATCAAGGTAAGTATTGAACTTACGGGGCTCTCAGGCTCCTCGCTCAAACGAGTCTGGCGCTCCTCCTGCTCTATCTGTCTGGTCTCCGAGTCGGCCGAATATTGGATCTCCAAGTCCTGATCATCCACAAAGGTCTGCGACGCCGGAAATTCCTCGACAGGCCCCTCGTCAACCTGCGATGCGCCGACATCATCCTCAAGCAGACAAAACGGAGGCTGAACTGTGTAGGATGCAAATGCTAGCACATGTACTTGAGTTTGCAGCACAACAATTTTACCCCTCAATAAAAACCTCTGAAGATTAACTTTATTGATTTACCCTCCGATAACAACCTCTGAAGATGTTGGCGACCGCCTGAGTATCTGCATCCTGATAATTTTAACCGTTATCTCAGCGTAACCGGATCCTTCTTGGCGAGATTCCGTATCACCTGACAACACCGCCCGCCTCAGTTAATCCGCTCCAAAAAAATGCCTCGTCAAATACCCCGCCAACTACCCCTCCAGAAAACCTTGCGAGGAGATTCCGTCAAGCGCAAATTACATAGCCCAAAAATACCAGTTCAAACATAGGAGTTTTTTGAGGGCGCGGTAATCGGGCGCTCCCTACATCAACAATGCCAGTCGAGGTTGACAATGAAGACGACGCTCTGAAGCAAGCTGCGCAATGGGTAAAGCCGTTCTTCTGTTTGCTGTACGTTCTATAACTTATTGAATATAGATAGGTACATCGATCAACAACCTTAAATCTAGCGATGAAAGAGCTCGAAGACAGTAGCTATCTACATACTGATGTCTTCTGGAGCAATCGTTGTCTATGGCGAGTGGATATTGAAGATAGAAGAGGGAAACTGGTTGTATAAATCTGATGAACTTCCAGATGATTTGCTAGGTGTACAGGTTGGGATTAAGTATATAAATGAGAAATAGGAGAATAGCTTTGAAGGAAATATTGATACATTGATGTGGATTTGAAAGCTGTGCGTTTTCTTTTCAGTAAAGTTCATCCAATGAACCTCGCAGTCTTTAGAGACAATGGTAATACCACCATAACTGTCACGGTTGGCAGGTTCTCTGAGGCAAAGGGCTACAGAAATACCATATTCAATTGACCGAATCTAAGCTAAGGAGGGAAAAGAGGGAAGAGGCTTTGCCTAATCAGACCTGCAGGGATTTTGTGTGTGCAAGGCTGTGGGTCACGTGGGACAGGTCCTGGCAGTGGGGCCACCCAAGGAAGTGGGGCACCAGTGCCATGACAATAACCGTCCGCAAAAATGGAAATGAGAGATTGACGACCCGTAAGTAATTCCGCAACCTGAGACCCCCTTTCAAGTGACAGCGCTGACATAACAATACGAAAGCATACTCCTATAGTAGGGCAGGGGGGGTGGATTTCATGTTTCTTTTCACCGTTGTGGGAGGTTGGGCAGTGGCAGTCGCACTGTATCCAATCCGTTGAATAACAATTCTTCTTGCGCTCAAATTTGAGATTGTCGATTTTTCCAATCGTTGAGACAAGCACTTCGTTACTATGGATAGAAGTAATGCAACCACTACGCAGTAAGTTAGAAAAGTCCTCGGTCGGGTGCTTGGTATTCACTGGAAGATTGAGCATTGATTGAGGAGCGAGAACGACTCGGTCCGGCCCAATGTTCGAGATTCCCCTTGGGGTAGGTGTAGACATACTGCGTGGCGTCTGCAGGATCGCATCCGGCCGGGGATCGACGCCTTTGCTGATGCCATTGTCTCGACGCCGCTCCGTATATCAACCTACTTGCGCTCAAACGATCCACTCAATGATCCAAATCTGGAAATTTCCCTGCGGACCGTAACGTTACGACAGATCCGTAGGCTTTTCACTGCCTCGAAGAGAAAGAGAAGGCAATGAAGCTGTTTAGAGGCTTTGTGGAGGATGCCAGCCTTATGCAGGGACTCATGCCTAATCAACACGAAGGAGGTGGCCATGTGCCCCAAGCATACGACTAATCTCGGCCTCATTTTCCGCAGCCGCCTCTCTATTTCTTGAGGGAAATAGCTACTCCTAAGCGCCTGCAGCGCCTAAACTACGCGCTACGTAAGTCCCGACCGTGGCTGCCTTGAAACGATTCCCACTACCTGCAAGCCTCCGAATCTCTGTCGCCCTGGCCCGGCCCGGCCGATCCGCAATCCCCACATCTTGCAACCACAACCGCCTAGCCGGCCGACGCCGCATCACAGCTAACGCCCGACTCTGCGTTACCACCTCGCCTAACTGATCCACAATTCCCAGACTCCTCCTCAATGCCGGCCGCTCCCCCATCGGGAAGTCTGTGGAGGAGCGCAGGGAGCCTTCGAGCTCGGGCTTGCCCTGGATCAGGAACTGAATCCTTACGGGGTCGTTTCCCGGTTATGCCCGTCGCTGTTAATAGCGCCGGCGGCGGCCGTACCCCCAGTTCTCTGAGCCTCTCTTCCCCAACCTTTATCCAGTTAAACTCGCTATTATTAACCTCGCTAGTATCTTTTAATACCTGTGAAAGAAGATTTTATAGATGGTCGTAATCCGGCTAATCCTTAAAACCCAAGCCACGGATATACCGAAGATACTTAGTAAATTCCTCCGGAAAGCCGGTATATAGATCGTTAATCGTTACCTATTGCTTCTTCTCCCCGATTCGCATATACTTCGTAGACGCCTTCGTCCCTTACTACAGTAAACCGCCCCTTAGGAAATGTAGCTATATATAGTATAGAGCCTCGAGATCGTCTCGCCGCGATTACTCCCGCCTAAGGTAAGTATTGATACTTATATACTTTACAGTACCTAAAAATAATCGCTTTTTACTATAGGAGATATATTTTTAGGTTTTTAGATTTTAATAATGTTTAGTTATATTAAAATTAATAAAATATACTTTATTAACGGCGGGTATTTTTAATCTTCTTATAAAAAAATTTTAAAGTTTAAGATCTCGGTATATAATATTTTTTATATAAACGACTTTAATTATATATAATTAAAAAATATATTAAATTAAGTATTTTAAGGTAAGCATAGATATATATTATATATTTAGTTAATAAAACTATTATTTTAAATATAAACTTCCGTTTATACTTTTAGAAAAGTTTTTCGAAAAGATAATTAAAAAGGTCTATTATAAAGATATTATAAAAGTTAAAAGGACTAAAAAAATAAATTTTCGGAATACTATTTATTAATTTTTAATTATTACCGGAGAGAGTTTTATAAATATAATATTTATTTTATAATTAAAAGTTATTAAAGTACTTTAATTTTTAATTTTAATATATATTAATCTCTACTTTATATTATATATTATTAATCGGGGAAGGTTACTTACGAATTTAATAGCTATTAAAAGTAAGTTTTTTTCAGAAAGTTTATGTTAACGTGTGGCACATAATAGGTGCCGGGTAAGACCCAGGTGTTGAGGTGCCGGCTAGGTCTTCCAACTTCTTCTCACATAAGCCTAACTC